>PVJH01012963.1:0-62241 GCA_004026705.1 Nesogale talazaci | reverse complement strand
CCCTTTGGGTTTCTGAGCATAGAACCAGGAATACCTGTTTTTGTGTCTCAGATACCTCAGCCCAACGTACAATATTGTATTGTACCTATACATGCATGGAAGGTTATGAAAGCCCCTGAGTTCCTTTCTGTCATCCTCTTCAACATCATGGGTAAAGTTATAAGATGCAGATATCTTTGAGAACATCTCCAATGACTCATCCCCTGTTGTCTCCCATCCCTTCCTCCTCCCACTCCCGCACACCCAGCTCCCCAGCCTGAAGGGGGGAGGAGAGTGTGGCAGTACTCTTGAAGCCCTCTCTTTGGAAGCCCGATTTACAAGCAGTCCAGGCACAGGGCCCAGCTCCTGCGGTCTGCATTATTTTTTTTCAGGGATGTCACATCTGCTCAGAACTTCCTTCCAGTTAATGAGTCTCCCCAGAATCAAACCTCACAGAGCTTTTCATCTTAATCCAATCAGGCACAAGCTGAAGCTGTTGTCACCCTGGCTGATCTAGCATGCTTCGTCCTTGTCTATGTTTCATGTAAGGAAGAATGAAACAAAGTAAGCCCAAGTTGACACTGTGCGTGTGGAGATCAAAGAATCTCCCCTGTACCAGAACTATGGATCAGATTAGAAACTTGATGTCAGACACCTGACTATTTTAAAGTTCGTCAAAAAAAATATAACTGTGAATGTACATCTTTGGTATCAAACAATTTTGGTACATTAATGACAAGAAAAATTTTAAATTCATATGTAATGAATCACAATATTTAAGCCATTGGGAAAATCATTCAAACATTCTTAGTTGAGATAAAACTTTATATCAAGCTTCCCTACACTTAATGTAATATAGAAAGTGCTTACATGCCCTTAGATATGAGTGACAAATATCACTGTGAATGACTGAAAAACATTAAAACATATAAATGCACGCATAAATGATCAGCTTTTTATTGCTAAACTGTTGGGGTATTTTCAATTTGTTGCAGCTATAAATAATAATGAAATAAATATCTATATGCACATGGCTTCTGCCCCCGCAAAGAGAGTTTGCATGTCTGTAATTTCATAATAGCTGCATTCTATTGCATAACTTCTTAAATGAGTCAATTGGCTGTGGGTGAGTTTTCCAACAAGAGCTTTGTCCCGATGTAATCCTAAAAATTCTACTTAAACATCAAGTTTTCTGGCAGCAAGTGCTCCTTAAGTGTCCCCATACATAATGCTGGTTCTTCCCATTCTTTTTGCATGAGTTGCAGGCTTTCTGCCCCTTATGAGTAGGGTGGAAGAGGAAGTAGATAATCAACTTTACAAGCAGGTGAAAACTCTCCCATCCTCAACCAGCTTAGTCAGAACACAGATGTGTGGATGGGCTATGTGACAGTGTCTGTTGCTGCCTCAGCCCTGGGTCTGTGTGCTGTGGCCCACGCTGAATGGGAAAAAAATCAACTGTCTTTCATTGGCCAGGAATTATGACCAAATAAAACCTGAAGACACTTCGCTAACAGGAAAAAATCATCTTCCTTCTCTCCTAGAAATGTCTTCATTCATTTTCTGCTCTTAAAAGAAACAGCTGCTTTGACTAAGTACTCACCTTGTTGTGTATTTGTCACACAGTGCTCTCCACTTAAGGTCCTGATCTGTTCACTGGGTGACAAAGTTTGTTCTAGAATGTGTTTTGTGATTTTAAAACATTATCAGCTTATGAATAAAACAAAAGGAAACTTATCACTCCTCCTCCACCCCCAAAGGCTATTTGCAATTCAGTTAACATTTGCACCCTGGAGTCAAAGGTGAAAAGAATTAACCTCCATTCTCAGTAGGTAAAGGCTGGATGGAGAGAGTAGAACACTACCTATTAGTCTAATATCATCATTTTAAAAAATCAGTTTATTGGGATCTCATACAACTCTTATAAGAAGACATACATATGCCCATTGTATGTCAAACATTTGCACATTTGTTGCCCTCATCATTCTCAAAACATTTCTATTTAAGCCCTTGGCATCAGTTACACATTTTCCCTCCCTCCCTGTTCCCCCCATCCCTCATAAAGCCTTGGTAATTCATAAATTGTTATTACTTGGTCATATCTTACACTGTCTAATGTCTTCCTTCACCCACTTCCCTGTTGTCCATACCCCAGGGAAGGGGTTATATGTAGATCTTTATAATTGGCTCCCCCTTCCTACCCCACCTTCCCTCCACCCTTCGGGTATCACCACTCTGACCACTGGTTCTGAAGGAATCATCTTTCCTGAATGCCCTATGTTTTCGGTTCTTTTCTGTACCAGTCTACATCCTCTGGTCTAGCCAGATTTGTAAGGTAAAATTGAGAACATGATAGTGGGGAGAAGGAACCACTGAAGAACTACAGGAAAGTTGTATGTTTCATCATTGCTACACTGCACCACTAACTGCTCCGTCTACTCCCTGTAGCCCTTTTATAAAGGGATGCCCATTACCTATAGATGGGCGTTGGGTTCCCAACCTGTATTCCCCCTCATTTATAATAATATAATTTTGGGGGGGGAGCATCACTGCCCTCTGGTGGGAGTGGGAGGCCCAGCCTTGCTCCTGGCAAGCTGCTGCTGGATTTGAACCACAAAACCAGTGGGCCGCAGTCCCGCACTCAACCACGCCACCAGGGCTCAGCCCAATACTATAATTTTTAGCTCTTTGATGCCTGATACCTGGTCTCTTGGACACTTTGTGGTCACACAAGCTTTAGAAGACAGCACTGAAGCTATAGCTTGTGTAGAGAGACATATCCGACCAGAGGACATGGGGGCAATTGAAGTGTGTGTTGGGGGGGGGGGTGTAGGGGAGGAGCAGAGTGGAGTGCATCCTGATCCACCAAGCCTTGAGGAATATATCTCCACTCAGAACAGCCAACACACAAAGAGGACCATATGGCTGGCCCCACTATGAGACATGACATCCCTTGCTGACCTATGGCCCTATGGGGGCCAACACTGGAGATGCAGTGTCGGGACTGCAGCCAGTCTGACCCTACCACACAGAGGAAAACCCTAAGGGCATGCAGCAAAGCAGTGGGGGAGGTCCTGAAGGAGTATCAAGGATAGACTTTGGGACCAGATGTGGAACCCCATCGGGCTTGACCAGAGGACACTCCTAGAGGTCAACACACCGATTTTGAACTGTTTACAGGTTTTTCTCTTATTATTTTTTTTCTTGGACCTTGCTTTTTTCTTGTAGTCATCATTTTGTTTGTTTCAGTCACTTCATCTTGCTATGTCTTGTTTTTTTGTGTGCACATTACCACCTCTGCAGGTCTATCGAGATGACATAGATAACTGGATGATCAGTCTACGGGAGAAAATGATGATACCAATGGTTCTGGAGGGATATGGCGAAAGGGGGAAAGGAGGTGATGTTGAACAACACTATCACTTTCAACGAGGACTTTCAGGATTCTGTAGAATTGCTTTAAGGCTAAGGGTTGGGAGAAAGCATGGCAAGAAGCGAATTAAAGCAAAGATCATTGGATAGAACATGTTTTTAACACTGCATATACAATTAAGTATGTTAATTGCTATAAGGAAGTATAATTCTGCTCCCAAACAAAGGTTCTACAAGGCACTGAAGCCCTTGAAATCTTGTAGGATATGCGGATTTTTCATAGAAAGGTGAAGGTGGTGAGAGAACATGGGCAACAAGAGAGACTTGTGAATTTCAGGAATGCTTGGAGAAGCACAGAGGGGGTGTGTTGTAGGGTGTTGTGTTTGGGGTAGAATGTCATCATGCTCTAGGAAAAAGAAGGCAAAACTTTCTCAGTATAGATGTGTTATAGGAAAATCTATGTTCCAGGAAGGTGTTTCTGGCATCCAAGGTAAAGAAAAATTGTGGGAAGGCTGAATCCCAATTCAAGAAGATCAGTTAAAGAGCAAGTACGTCATCTACATAAGGAATGGCAGCAAGAGGAAGGGTCACATCAGGGAAAAGCAGGTCACCTTTCTCAAAAAATGGTGCAGCAGGATTTGGAGAAGGAGAAGAAAAGGTGCTAGCGAAAATATCAAGATTTCAGGTGTAGAAGATGGGAAGATTATAGTGCTACTCCTGGAGTTTCCGACAGCATGGAGCAGTGTGAATGCTGAGTCCGAGGCACCTGTCAACCATCTACGGGAATGAAGTTCAGGAGATGGTAAAGGTTGACATTTGTCTTTGTCAGGTGATGGTTGCAGACATGATGCTGTGAGAGAGCAAAGTGATAGAGAAGAACAAGGAGGGGTTTGGGGACAGCCTGTGCTTTGTGGATCATGGAGAGGTAAAGGCAGTGCTACTGTTTCCAAACGCAGGGCATCCTGGAGAACTCAGAGAGGGACATGAAGCGGGATGGCTTCATGTTTGACATTTATCAGGGAAGTTCTGACCTAAATAACAGCAATTCCAGTAGCTGAATGTGGACGAACACCAGACCACAAGGAGTAGAGGAAGTAGGGAAAAGAAGATGGCATTTCATACTCTCCTAGAAAATTCGTGAGGAGAGAGATGGTCAGAGATGGGATAACCTCTTGGAAGAGGAACCAAAGTCAATGCCATTGAATCAATGCCAACTCATGATGACCCTGTCAGGCAGGGTAGGAAAACTCCTGTGAGTTTCCAAGACAGAACTCTGGAAACATACATACACACACTTTTTTTTTAAGGATAAGAGAGATTTGAGTGTATTTTTAGACTAAAGAAAAGAGATTGGGAAAAGGAAGGAGGCTACGCATAAGTATGAAGGTGTAAGGGATAAAAGATCTATTTTTATAAAATTCTAAATGCCTATCTTCTTCATGAGAGCAAGATTCATAACAATGTGACTTCTTTCCAGTCTTAAATTAGAACAACCCAACAACTTGAAAATCCCTCTTGCCTCTTGGAAATCATGTCATTTTTGGCTAAAGAGGTTTTCAAATATTCAAAAGAGATTTGAGTGCATCTTAGAATTGTATTTTTCTTCTTTGGCTGAGTTATGTTTTTAGTCACCTTTCCAATTTTTTTCTAAAAATAATGCTAGTAACTGAGAACTTGTCAACAATAATTATTTTGCTTCTGTCTTTAACTATATAGATAGAAAGCTGTAGGCATACATAGTATTCTAGGTACATGCACACCTTTAATGCATATGTTTGTGGGTGCATTTTCCCTATCATATGAGAATTTTCAAGGAGGCACAAACCAATAGGGTCAAGTGCTGCAGAAAAGACAAACAGGTCTTAAAATGTCCAAGGAAGGTCATGTGGTAAAGTTGAAAATAAGTAGATCTTGCACCTAAGTAATTGTCACTCATATCGGAGCTTTAAGAGAGAGAGATTCCTTCTGCTAACTTATGTCTTCAGGGAGGGCAGAACAAGTGGCAGTGGGATCATAAGTGAACAGAAATGGTGGAAACTATTTAAGGGCATTTAGCCTGGGGTGGATATGGAGTTGAAAAAGAGTTAATAATTTGTTTTGTTTTCTTGTTTAGTTTTACTATGATAAAATACATATGGTGTGGCAGTCGTGTATTCTGCTGCCAATTTGTTAAGAGTGTAGGGGTGGAGTCTTGCCTCTCAACCTGAAGATAGCCAATGAGATATCAGTGTAGGCATGGATTTCTCTGAGAATTCTGGGAAATCTCTCGAGATGAGAGACCATCAACTCAGTCCCTGGGAGATATTCTACTGACAAGACAAGATGGCAGCATGCTGATAGACCTTGAGTCTTGGAGGAGATGGAGGAGAAGCCACATGGGCTTACCCTGATGAAACCAGACCTCTGGGGCCAGAGAAGCCACTTGGAGACTCCTGCCAGTGCTGAGATGCTCAAGAAAACAGAGAGAGACACTGCCAATGCTGATATGCTTCTACCACCACTGGAAACACAAGCCTCTGCACCCACTGGCCTGTGATTGTCTGGGTGTCATTGCATGTGCTTCATGAGTCTGAGGAGGATTTTGTAGATTGATATCGGGCACAAGGGCCAATATCAGAATTGTGGGTTGGACTGGACTGCGTTGGGATGCTTTCTCAATGTTCCATTCCTCTTTTACATAAACCTCTCCCTTATATACATATGTGTATTTATGAATTTGTTTCTCTAGTCTACCCAGCCTAACACGTGGTATTTTGCCATGTTAACTGTTTTTAGTGTTACAATATGGTGGCATCAATTCTATTTTTCATATTGTGCAGCCATCACTTCTAAAGGTTTCTCATTACTGTAAACGGAAATGCAGTACTTACATGAGCAATAATCCTCCATTTCCTAACTTTTCATATTTTCTATAAATGAGATGATACAATCTGTTTTCTTGCTACTCACTTTCTTCCATTGGTACGGTGTACCCAAGGTCCATCTATGCCGCGGCACAGATAAGAACTTTGTTTCTCTATACAGCTGAAGAAGATGGCACTGTATGTATGTATAATCTCTTTTTTGTTTATCCATTCATCTGCGAGTGAATACTTGGTTTGTTACCACATTCAGGCTATGTCAATAATGCTGCTACGAATGTTGTACTGTCGATGCTCTAGCTTTCAGTACTAGGAGTAGAGTGACAACTCCCTGTCAATTGGGAACTGTCATTCTACCTTTCGCTATAAATTCAAAAGTACTGAAAGCAAGAGCACCAACAGTACAATACTCATAGCAGCATTCTCAACAAGGAACTGCCAGAAGTGTAAGCCGGATTAAGAAGAGGGCACGAAAAGGATATCATTGCTGATGTCACATGGATCTTGGCTCTAAGCAAAGAATACCACAAAGATGTTGTGTTTCATTGAGTATGCAAAAGCGTTTACTATGTGTGGACCTAGTAAACCGTGAATAACTTTGAGAGAAATGGGAACTGCACAAGAGGATAATACTGCAGATTTTAACATCGGGAAAGGTGTTTGTCAAGGTTGTATCCTCTCACCAGCCTTATTCAATCTGTATTCTGAGCAAATCACAAGAGAACCTGGATCATATGAAGAATGGTGCGACATCGGGATTGGAGGAAGGCTTATTAACAACTTGCAACACGCAACTGGTACAACCTGGCTTGCGTAAAGTGAAAAGGAATGGAAGCACTTGTTGATGAAGGTCACGAATTGGGCACTTCAGTATGGATAACAACACAAAGTGCAGAAGACTAAAACCCTCACAACTTGATCAATCCCAATCCGACCAATAGTAAACCTCATGACAAAATGGAGAAAGGGGGGAAGTTGTGAAGGATGCCATCTTACTTGGATTCACAACCAATGCTCATGGAAGCAGAAGTCAAGACCAGAAGACACATTGCATTAGGTAAATCTGTTGCACAAAACCTCTTTTTTGTGGGGGGGCATCACTGCCCTCTGGTGGTGGGAGTAGGAGGCCCAGCCTTTGCTCCTGTGGAGCTAGACCTGAACCTCCATCCCACTGGGCCGCAGTCCCATGCACAACCACTACGGCACCGGGGCTCAGCCCGAACAAAACCTCTTTGGAATATTGAAGAGCAAGGATTTTACTTTGAAGACTAAGGTGGGCCTGACTCACATCATGGTCTTTACCATTGCATCATATGTATGTGAAAGTTGAACCTTGAATACGGAAGGCAGTAGAAGAATCAATGCATTTGGATTGTGGCATTGGAGAAAAATCTCAAAAGTGAAATGGACTGCTCACAGGGTGAAATGATTGGAAGAAGTAAGGCCAGCGCGCTCTGTAGAAGCAAGGACAGCAAGGCTTCATCTTACATATTGTGGAGATGTTTTCAGGAAGACCAGCCACTGAAGAAAGATACCATGTTTGGTAAAGTGAAGGGGCAGCAAACGAGAGGCAGGCCCTTGATGAAATGGATTGACACCGTGGCTGCATCCCTGGGCTGAGGCATCGGAAGAATTGTGAGGCTGGCACATGACCAGGCAGCATTTCCTTCTGTTGGACAGTGTTGCTACGGGTTGGAGCTGACGAGGTGGCACCTGACAACAATAACAATGCCAGCAAGTAGGGTGGGCTGGGTCACAGGGCACTCCTTTGTTCAATGCATTGAGCTTTGCCACCGTGATGTCTCCATTAGGTACCTCTACCAGCAATATCTGAGCATTCTATCTTGTATGCTGCCTTTAGTGTTTGAGAGCTGTGCGTATGATAACATACTGGTGAGAGTCCTCATAGGCGAGACAGATACCAAGGACATAAAGACATAAAGGATACCTAATAGCGTCTCAGATAAAGGAAGAAGCAAATATTAGATTCCACAACAAAGAACAGAGTGTCTGCCTTAGGTGACAACAGGGACACAGACATGATTTAGGACAGAGGCTTGTAAGTAGGTGAGGTTATAAGAGAAGCACCCAGAGTTATAAGGATAAGTCTAGCAGGTTTCCCACAAAAATCATAGAAACCTTTATTCAGCAAAGATATCCATGTGTAAGACTATCTTTTCTCATTGTCTCCTCCACTAGACCTGCATACTTCTGAAGACAGTGTTTCTCCCTCTCGTATTCTTTCAGAAAGTGTTCTGCCTACTTAATTTAACACCACATCTGGACAATCCTTTGTGCATCCACACCAGGTATTCCTTTTACTTGTACTTTGAGTTTGGGGAAGAGACAGAAGTCTGAAGGGGTAAGACCAGGGCTGGGGGATGGATGCGCCAAGGTTTCCCAACCAAGCTTTCCTAACGCATCGCTGCTACCCTCTAATCAAAAGCAGTTGTACTGTGGTGAAGAAGGCAAAAAAAAATCTGTGTCACAACTTTGCTGGCCTTTTTCTCACCAGTGTGGTTTTCAACTCCCATAAAGTTTCTTATTAATAATCCCTAGGTTCCTCCTAGACCCCTAAAAACAGTCACTGTAATTGAGTTCTCTGTCTTGATTTTAACTGGACAAACAGATCTCCTCCATATTCTTCGCTTTGATAGTTTTTCTAAAAAGGCATCCTAAGTAGTCTAAAAGGAAGGCTAACAAGGTTGTCAGGTAGAAAGTGGACTGCTAAAAGCAAGGCTGTGGGTTCAAACTCACCTGCCTCTCCAAGGGAGGAAGTTGAGGTTACCTGTTGTTGTAAATATTTGCAATCTAAATTCACATCAACTTGATGGCAGTGAGTCTGGTTTTTGATTTGCCATGAGTCTAAGAAAAACGGATTATGAGGGAACTTGTCTGCCTCCATCCAGTGATTGCAAAGCTGTGTCTAAACATTGTTTGCCTGGGATGTGCTGTGCTTTACCCCCATATATAAGAAAGCAGAGAGAAAGAGCTTGACTAGCCTCCACACCTCCCACTGGCGAGGTTCCATACTGCCCAATCTTTCTTGTAATTTCCCTCAGGACCCTGCTGGTGCAGCAGTCACACATTGGGATGCTACTCCGGAAGTCAGTAGTTTGAAACAACCAGCCATTCTTATTCTTTTTAATTTCCTAAAAACATTTAATAGAGGGTCTTCCAGTAACTCATACATCAATTATATCCACCACATTTGTACATGTGTTGCCATCATTTCCAAAGCATTTTCTTTCTACTAAAGCTCCTCTTTTCTCCCTCCCCCCCTCACCCTCTTGAACTCTTGATCAATTATTGCTATTTTCATATATTACATCATCTGCTGTCTCCCTTCTCCCACATTTCTGCTGTTTGTCTCCCTGGGGTGAGTGTGTGTCATTCATTGATCACTGTGATCATTTCCTCCTTTCCCCGCACACCTTCCCTCTAATCGCATGGTATTGTTACACCCATTATTGTTCCTGAGGAATTTATCTGTCCTAAATTCTGGTTTGTCAAGGGTTCTTATTGGTATCAATGTAGCAGGATTTTTAAGGTGAAACTGGATCATGGTAGTGTGGTGGTGGGTGGGTAAGTGGGTGGAGCACTAAAGAACTAGAGGAATGTATCACCAGCCATGTTTCAGGGAGAAGAGAAGGCTTTCTACGCGTGAGTTACAGCCTCAGAAATCCACAGGGACAGCTCTACCCTCTCCTACAAGGTCCAAATCAATCCCTTGGCAGTCCAGTTTGTTTGGTTAAGCCGAGCTGAAGAAGCCTGGTGGTCCAGGGCTTATTAGCACCTAGGTGCTAACCAAAAGGTCAATAATTCAAACCCATCAGCTACTGTGTAGTAGAAAAACATGGCTCCCTGATATGCAGTTGGCTGAGTAGGCAGCTAGAGCTACAGATTAGGTTTACTTGTTTATATTGTGTTTATGTTTTTCGGGCCTGGCCCATATGCTTGACATATGCAAGGGCTTCAAGGCATCTATGGGAAATGTTCATTGCCTTTCCATGCCATCAGGCGGTATGAAACGTCTTCATATAGAAGACTGAACTCTATAGAATTTTTAATTTTGTAATTAGAAAATCATTGGGCAATTAAAAATGGGCAAATGTTGGCCATTTCATATGGCTCTGCCCCTATCGAACCCTCGCAAAAAAATCAAGATCCACATTGTATGGGTGCAAAATGAAAGAAAGAAAGAAAGGAAAAAGGTGGAGGCCTGGCCAGAATAATATGCCAGTGATCACTATGCAAGGAAATGATGAATACAGAGCTTGAAGCCCAGTATTTACATCTACCTCATTGCCATTTCTTGTGTTTTCTTTAATGATTACAGGCCAAGGACATGGCAAGAACAGTGCAATAGCATACCAAAAGGCAAGGTCAACAATCAACAGTGAATGTGAGGCAACTCTCAGATTTCACACAATGTACCAAAGTTCCCAGTTTGAATCCATTTGAAATTGCAATCAAAGATGGCAATTCTATGTGGTTTCAACTAATGGTTTCATCCTGAACCTCCTGTCTGCTTCCTTGGTCCCTCAGCCACCGGGAGGGAAGCCAAGGCTGAGGCTTCCTTTGCCACAGCTCACTCTTCGCTGCTTGCCAACTCTGTTCTAAAACATCTAGTAACTTGAACATTTAATGAATTCAAAGTTCTGGTACCCTGTGTCCCAAAATCACCGACACTGTCCTATTCACCATAATATGTTTCTGGTACATGAATAAGCTAGTCCAGATCTTTCTAAAAAAACAATTCAAAAGGAACAGAACATCTCGTATTCATCAGAATTTGTCGAGGACAACCTTTGGGATGAGGCTTAGGCGCAAGCATCCGGGATTGCCCAGTGCCCTGACCACAATATGCACCAACCAAACATCTTGTTATAATAAACTTAAGGGCAGCAGAACCTTTATGATATTTATGAATACACACACACACACACACACACACTGATCATTTTATCACGATAGACTCACTTTAATAGCATGTCTTTTCATGTTTTGCTTGCAGTACTCACAGTGACCCGGGAGCTAGCGCTGGGGGAGAATTCCATGCTCCTGTGATTCACGGAATGGGATCTGGCATTCTATGCCAGTGACATTTACTTCGGTGGCAGCTCAAGCGGCACAAAGCCATATGCCATACACCTGACAACCAGCCAATCCACACACATGGATATGCAAAAACGAAATGGGGAAACGGGCACCACAAGAGTTCTATGGAGCTGATAGCTTTCCGTGCTCAAACAAGCAACTGCTGTAGCAAGAACCAAGTCTTCTGACTTGTATCACACTCTTGGGGGATGCGAGTCCTCTCAAGAGAACTGGGGAATCATGGGTCAAAGGTGAAAGGTCATTTTTGTGCACTTCCGGATGTGCTCACATTTGCCATTCACTGTGCCTACTCCACACACACACATTTCTGGGGTAAGGTCCTTCCATCCAGTCGTCTCAGGAATCCAGGGTGGAAGCCACGTTTGGCCATTGCATAGGGAACTCTCTTGACCGCTATGTTAGGGAAAGGACGGGTGTTGTTCTTGATGCCATTTTGCCCCACTGGTCCGGAAATGGCTAGTGGGGAAATCTGGTGTTTCTCAGATGGCCAGAGTTGGTGGATTAAATAGCCTTCAGCTCGGTCTAAGGAGCCCCAGTGGCCCCATGGGTGAGGCTCCCTGTAGGAGAAGGATGATGCTGGGAACCCCACAGGGGCAGTCCCACAATGTCCCGCAGCCTTTCTATGAGCCAGAGCAGCTCGAGGCCCGCACTTAGGTTTGGGCTGAGATGAGTGATATCAGACATGAGTGAAGGTGAAAAAAATGAAACAGTGGGAGAGCTCTAAACAAGCAACTCCAAGGACCTTGGAAAAGAGAAATTCGTCATCTTTCAAGTACTCCATTTCTGTGAGTTTTGCCATTGACCGTATAGAAGGCTACTTATGTGGGACAGTCATCACTGTTGGCATTTTTCAGTCAGACACCAGTGGCAAAATCATCAGAGAGCTCTCTGGAGCAAAGGGTCTGTGCTGCCCAATAAAGCCCCTTATCATACCAATTTATTATTAGGCAGTCCAGCTGTGTTTGTGAGAGCTGTAGGGCTATCATGTTGAGCACTTTCCAAACCCCAGTCACCAGGCTAGACATGGAGAGTGTAGCAGCTCTGCTTTCATGAATCCTATCAATCAAACAGACAACTGCAGACGCTTGTGCTAAGGTCTAAGCTATGGATATTCTCTGGACAGGGCCAGAGAAGTCCCAACTGGACTGTTCATGAGCTGTTGCCAAGAGTGATGGCTGAAAACTTGAGAACCATCCAGAGGAAGCTTCTGGCCAGCTAGAAGAATTGAGTTCACTGCCTCCCTGAATGCCTTCCTCCACAGAGTCCCACTGAGCACCAACTATGGCAATGTTATCTTCCATTTTACTCCTCCTGCATGAAGATACACAGAGATGGCAGAAGGAGAGAGGAAGGAGGAGGAGGAGAAGAAGTAGCAAAGTATTCTTGTTACTCAAATTTAAATTGTTGCTGTGGTTGTCTTCAGGAGTTTCAAGTTTCAACATCATTCCTGTTGTTTTTTCGATGGTAAAACATATATAATAATACATTTGCTGTTGCTAGAGCTTGAGACTCGCTTCATGAAGCTTCCAAGCTACCCACTCTTGGTGACCCACACTGCTGCTTCTTCCCTGTGGGCAGACTCTGCAGTCTGCTTCCTTGACCTTGGGCCTGGCAGCCTAGGTGAGTTGAAGGACTTTCAATATTCTAATTGTCCCATAGAGCAAGTTGAATTAAACTCTATACTGCTGTGGGGACTAGTTATCTGTTATATTCCTTATCTATCTATCTATCATCTATCATCTATTCATGAGTGTCCTGGTTTCGTTTCTCTAGAGAACCCTGCCTAGCACAGTCACTTTGGCCCTTTTTCTTTCCTTTCAACTGGCATTTGGGTTTCTGCTCTGGTTACACTGGGCTGGTAACTATGAGATCAGCAGTTCAAAATCACCAGCCACACTATGGAAGAAAGACAGGACTTTCTACTCCCTTAAAGAGTTACCATCTTGTAAACCTATGAGGGTAGTTCTACCCTGTCCTATAGGGTTCTATGGATCAGAACTGACTCAATGGTAAAGTGATCAGATTTTAAGCGAGACACCATTGACGAGGGGTGGGGAGGTGGGGTTCTTGATTAAACATTTGGTCTATATGGAGCAATAAAAGTGTTCATAGAATGCAAAAAAATGTATTGTAATATATTTATTTTAATTTCAAAGTGCTGGGGACATTGTTAAATTGTTAAAAAGCTGGATGTCTGGTCACTTTACAAATGACAGTGCTGGATTTTAGCTCTAGTACCTGGGTACCAAGCAGGCAGGCCCAGGAAGGAAGCAGGCCCAAGTAGTTATCTACTTGGTAAAATGAAAATATTGATCATCTCAATTCATTCTTGCTCAGGTATGAAAGCATGAGCTCTAAAATGTCGTGTAGAGCATGCAGGGAAATTTAAGGTGGCAGTTGAAAGGTGTATGTTTAAATGACTGAAGACATATGTTAAACTCTGAACACATGGTTTTTCTCCTGGCTGTTTGAAAATCTCAGGCAGCATCATCTAACTTATTGCTGAGTCTTTGCAAATGACTCCTGAACACTTCTCTCAAGCTAAGTCTTCACCTACTTCATCCCAATATCTGGAAAGGACTGTTTATGAGGCTACAGGAACCAGTCACCAGGTTG
Source organism: Nesogale talazaci (assembly GCA_004026705.1). Taxonomy (NCBI): domain Eukaryota; kingdom Metazoa; phylum Chordata; class Mammalia; order Afrosoricida; family Tenrecidae; genus Nesogale; species Nesogale talazaci. The sequence goes on along the minus strand of PVJH01012963.1, from coordinate 48,295 downwards.
ATTCTGACTGGTGGTGACACCAGGGGTGTCAGAGTTTGAATTGTGCTGTCTGAGACCTTCAACCACTGCGTCTCAGGAAGTGGCACCTCAGGTCTTTCTTCCAAGGTGCCCCTGGGTGACTCAAACCTAGGGAGAACCTAGAGGTAGCACTGGGATGCTCCCCATTCAGCTGAAAGAGACATATCCTTTTCAGAAATATGTTCTCAACCTCCCACCTGACATTATTTGCTATGCAATTAGAACATAAATATTTTTCTTTTAGATCAATGAGCACTGGTAGTTTATGAGGGACGGCCACCGAATGGTGCACTTCTTAGTTGTCCAATTCAGGTGCCTATCTGGCCTTTAATTTAAAATGCCCAAGTCTCATTAAGGCTTACTTCAAATGTAGGTAATTTCCTTTTAATTGGGCATGTACTAATACAACGGCATCAGTGCCATTATCAAACCCCTCCTGCGATCCACAATGGACTACATAATTCAGGTCATAAGAAAGAGCTAACAAGTCGTACCGGGCTCCGAAGTGTAGTTAAACAGAATGGGAAGGAGTTCTAAAGTCACTGAGCAGAGTTATGCAAGCAGTTAAAGAGTTTCCATTATTTTCTCACTCAGGGTGGGTCTGAAATTGAACTGAGGAACTGGTGAAGCAAACCTCGGGCAGAAAAGCGTGTCAGCTCTTCATGTCTCCTAACGGGAGAGTCTAGATTCAGCAAATGTTATACAGGCAAAGACAGTCCTGCTCTCTAAAGGCTGTGGAAGGTCACACCTTGAACATTCATACCCAATCCACGTATCTGCGCAACTGCCAGGCTTCTCCAAAATGGTTCGCTATAATCTTTTATGATAAATGGAACTTGTATCACTCTACCAGTTGTAGAGTCCGTTCTGAAAGCAAAACATGCTAGCAGTGTTTTCAGGCAATTAAATTAACCTTGAGGCAGTCTTTAATCAAACTTTAAACACTTTAATTATTTCTCATGGAAACTACACACACAAGACCAAGCCTACCTGCTGTTGTGATTCACAGGGATCCCCTGGGACAGAGATCTGCCCCATGGGAATTGGAGACTGTAAACATGATCAGGAAGCCGGAAACCTCGTCTTTCTCCCATGGAGTGGTTGACGGGTTCAAAATTCATGTTGTTCTCTCTGGACCTTTAGGGGTCATCCCACATCCAGCCCTCATACGAATACAGAATACAGCTGCAAATGCAGAGGGGTGGTTTGGGGTACACTGTAAAGACCCCAGGGTTTGTAAAGAGAGCTCCCAGAACAAATTGTGGTCATTAGGGATTAAAACATGAACCCTCGCCCCCCTCCACCCCCCCCCAAAAAAAAAGATATATTGAAGCCCTGAGCACTATACCTGTTAAAGTGTGAAATTATTAGGGGAAATAGGGTTTTTTCTTTGTGGATGCTATCAAGTGAGGAAGAAGAGTGGGTCCTAATTCTAATTTCTTTTTTGTAGCATTTTACAAACAGAAAGAAAGCTATGGAAATTGAGGACCCACATGGGGAGTTAAAGACCTATCTCAAGAGCCAAAGAATTCCAGAAGACACCTTGCTACAACAAAAGGGGAAAGAGATTGGCATAGAGAGCAGGGTCCTGCCAGTGCTATTCAACGTGTGAGAAAGTGAATTCCTGAGCTTGTCGGCCATTCACTGTGATATTGTTCCATGATGGTCCTCAGAATGAAGGCCCATACCAGGTCTATGTTTCTCACACAAATGAATGGATCCAAGATATACAGACCTGGAAAAGGCAACTCCCAGATAAGGATTTGTGGTGGTTACGTAATCTGGTGTCAATTTGAGAACTAAGAGTGAAGCGGTGGAATCTAGTCTGTCAAGTGGGCCATAGCCCATGAGGTCTCTGTGTGGGCATGGCCTTCTCCTGAGAATTCTGGGAGCTCCGAGATTTCCTCTTCAGAGGTGGGTCTGTCTCACCACACTTCCTTGGCTACTGACAAGACACAAGGCACTACACCCTGAGAGATCCTTAATTTTGCATTCCATGTTTTTGAATTCTGTTTCACCGCCTTCACTGCAATTTCCTCAATGCACCATTATCAATCCCACCAACCTCCTCTCTGTGTGGTCTGTCTCCATTTGTCCTGCTTTACAAACCCTTCTGAACTTTGCTTAAATGCTGTTCTCTTCATCCCAAATGGTCAATTATTTTAAGGTGTGCTCTTACCCCAATAATGTTATTTTTCCTTACAGAGACCTGTTTATTGTTTTACTAAAAATTGAGACACGGAGGTGGGTTCTATTTCAGGCCTGAAGGGTCTAGGCCATCAATTCCGGGTCCCCGCTAATCTCTATCTAAACAGCAAGCCTGGTCTCTTTCATCATTTTCAATTTGGCTCCAGTTTTCCCCCTGACACTCCTGAAGACCTTTGAATACAACCACTTTGAGAGAAAGTGGTAGCGGTAGTTGGGCACCATCTAGTTCTCCTGGTTTTGGGGTCTTGGAGACCAAGAGTTCCATGAACCCTCAGTCCCATTGGACTGAGTGTTTCTATGTGTCTTTGATTTTCATTGTTCTTTCCTGGAGATGGAGAGAAGTCAATAGTTTTGCCTTAAATGGTGGTGCATGAGCTTTTAAGACCTTGGGCTAGAGTTAATGTCTTGAGTCAAAGAGAGAAGCTTATCTCGCTTTGCTGAAAAGGTGTGCCATGGGTATTGCCTTGGCTGCCTTCCCTTTCGGAGGCGTCTGGGCTCTGAGCTGCTCTCTCAAGTCCCAAGTCATCTGACAGCTCTACATCAGCAAGAGCTGAGTGCTTCCTCTGAGCCAGCCCCAAGCAGTGTGTGGACGTGACACCACACAGAATTCAGACCCACTCTGTAAGTGGGTATCCCTTACTGTTGCCTGAGTCTCCCACTGTTGCTATACCAAAAAATACTGCACATGGGTGACTTTCAATAAGAGAGGTTTGTTTTCTCTCCATTTAGAATTCAAGGTACCTTATGTTCTTTCTGTTGGCTTTGGGAGCAATCCCTTCTGTGGCCTTGCTATCCCTCGGCAATCTTCACATCACAACGATTTCTACCTCCCCTTCCCTACGTTTGTGCTTGCTCAGGTGCCTAACCTACTAATTTCATCACTCAGAAATGTTTAGGTTTAGGACCCACCCTACAGAAATGCTCAGTAACACAACAAAGAAGACCTATTCTGAAGTGGCATTGCGCCCACAAGTATAGGAGTTAGGATTCCAACACATATTTTGGGTGCCATAATTGAATCCATAATCCCATTTTACAGGTGAATCAGAAATGTGGTTAGTCCAAGTAAAGGAACTAATTTCATAGACACGCATATGGATATAAGGAAAGGGTTTATATACAAAAGAATGGAACACTGAGAAAGCATCCCAACCCAGTGCAGTTCCAAGTCATGAGTCCAATATTAGCCCATATGCCTATACCAGTCTATAATGTCTCCTTCTGACTCACGAAGTCACAAGTCAGTGGGCACAGAATCCCAGCACTGGCAGGGGTCTCCACATGGCTCCTCGCTTCCAGGGCTCAGGGTCCATCAACATTCCATGGTGGCAGAAGCAACTCATCACTGGCAGTGGTCTCCATGTGACCGCCCCAGCTTCAGAGATCTGGCTCCATCAGGGCAAAGCCATGTAGTCTCTCCGCCAGCTCCTCCAGCTTCTTGGATGCTGCCATCTTGTCTTTTCTGTGATTCATCGTCTCTCTAACTCTCAACAACTGGGGAGATAGCTTCTCATCTTCACAAGGGAAATATCACAGTCGTTATCAGGAGAAAGCCATGCCCACATAGAGGCCTCCTTGGCTACTCAATGGCTATCTACAAATTAACAGGCTAGACTCCACCCCTACATCTCAATCATGAAATTAACATAACATAAGCACATTAACATAAGCATAATTAACATAAGCACATGACTGCCACATGTGGTCAGGTCACCACTCAGTCTAGACCCCTGTGTCACCTACAATATGTTTTGGGACAGGCTGGAAAGCAGTGCCCCTTACCACCAGGTACCAATACCGAGGATTCTTTCTCACTTAGGACTTTGTCCCCAGCCTGGTTAAAGGTACACCAAACCTTGATCTACAGGCATTTGAACAGAGTGACTTTGGGAAATGAAGATTATCCAATTGTACTGCATAACCAAGTGTAAATTTCGATTTTGTCTGTTGAGATGGACAACAGATATCTCCTTTTCTCCGAAGTAAAGCACACCTTTATGAGCGCAACACTCACAGTGACTTTGAGAATGACGACTGTCATTATCATTGCCCCTGCCGGTTTCCTGATGAAAAATGGCTAGGTGAGTTCAAGAACATGCTCAAAGTCACAAAACTGGTAAGTGGCCAAGTGGGACTGACACAGGACTCTCCTGCTGGCCCCTGGCCTTGGTTCTCATTCTCTCCTTTCCACCAAACATTCTCTTTTTTTTTCCTCAATGGGGAGCACCGTACTGGTTGTGGAGGGGACAGGACAAAAACATTACTCTTCCTACAGCATGCCTGTGGAATTCAAATCACAGTGAGGGCTAAACAGAGGGGACAACATGTAAAAGCCAGGCAATAAGGAAAAGGGATTTCAAAACGACTGCTATAAAATACACCACAGTGGCTGGGCCAGAGTACTTTGTGGTTGCTATGCAATTTCTCCTCAGAAAGTCTACACACTAGGGTCTAGTTCTATAATTATCTTTTGAAAAAAATTAGTTAATAAATTTTTGGTCATCACTGCCTCCATACCTTGGCTACTGTCTGAGAGACAAACAGTGTTGATAAAAGGTAGTGCACTAAAATGGATATCTAAAATAATGTCACAAGCACATCCCTGTGCTTTCACTCCCTCTCTCTCCCTCTTTTGCGTGTGCACGCGTGCGCGCACACACACACACACACACACACACACACAGAGCCTGAGTGTGCAGGCACTTGAAACCACTTGCAATCTACCCAATGGGAAATACCAATGGAAGCAATAAAATGTCTTCCTGTAATGCATTTGTTTCCAGAGGACATTTGATTTCCTATGACCCAGCAACCAATATGAAACATGAGGAGCCTTTCACATCAGTATTTGCTATTAGTCTGGACAGCTGGGAAATGGACAACCTTATAGTACAACAACAGGGCCTAAAAAGATCTCTCCTCTACTTAAATATTCATACTTCAATTAAAAGGTACACCTACTGTATTAGCCATACCAGGCCCAGTTCAGATCAATACCAGGAGCGTGAGATAGAATTCTAATGAAGATAAACAACCCCGAGTCCTCCCCAGCTTCCTCTGGGCACCAGCGCACAAAGCTTCCTTTCAAAACTTGCTCGGAGATATTTTACAGTCACCTGCCTCATGCAGATGAGGGGGCTCATGTTTATTCATGAGGAGAGTCACAGACCACCTTTCATTCCCTGGGCCAGCTCAGTTCCCCAACAGAGCGCCATCTGCAGCACTGATAGGCTGAGCTGCTGCGGTGGGGGGTTCCCCCACCCCCTGAAAGTCAGTAAGCTGCAAGCATTGGAAGAGAAAAGCAGAATTTACTCTATTTCTTGGGGTTGCCACCTTGATGGCTTTGAACAACTCCTTTTGATTCAGCACCAGAACCCACTGGATGTGACTCACGAGTGGTTACTTTCTGTGGATCATCTTTGCAGGCGGCTTTCTCTCGGCCCTGCCCTCCCGCTCATCCTAATTAAGATTTTTCTCCCTCTGACTTGGATGTGGCGCACAGCCTAACCCGAGGCAGCTGCAGCTTTGTTCAGTGGTCCTGGGTAACACACACACACACACACACACACACACACACACACACACACACATTCCTTAATCGCTGTAGAGCCAGTTCTGAATCACAGCAAGTCCATGCGTTTCACAGGAGATTGGCGCTCCAGAGGGTTTTCTGTGCTGCTCTCTGTACAGAAGCAGACAACGAGCTTTTCTTCCACAGTGCCACTGGGTGGGTTTGAACCACCAACGCTTGAATGAGATGGTGAGAGCAAACATTTTGCACCACCCAGAAGCTTTCCCTGTGCAACGATGAATGCTAGTATCAACCTTCATTCCAAGCCTGCAGCCCAGAGAGTCTAACCTCTGGCATATAGACTTTGCTTACAGTGTGACTGGGTCGCATTTTAAAACAGTACATTTACTTCCCAGTGATGAGATTTTTTCCAATCATTAGTTTCTTCCACTGTGGCAAATGGAAAGCAGGGCAAAGTCAATATCATCTTGGATTTTAATGTCACTTTGATAGAGTCTAAATAGCACCAAAGCAATGAGAATATATATATTAACCATCTCTCAAGGGGCATGGGCAAGGTGACTGACTGCTCTCTGGGTTGGAGAGGTCTTATTTCTCTACAGTGATTAAGTCTGAGAGAACTGTGGGGTCTCCTGTGAATTTGAATGCTGCTGTGTATGGTAAGGCATGCAGGAAATAGAGGGATAGAATAAAATTATTTGGAATTGATGTCATTTTCAGGTGAAAGCTTGGTATTGCTATTATTAAATGGGTTGTTAATTCAGCTCAGAACAGAATTTGGGGTTTACAAACAACTTTGAAGGAACTCTTGTGGTCCAGAGGCGTGCATGCTGATCGGCTAAGTGTGAAGACCCGTGCTCCCAACTCACCAGCTGCTCCATAATGATTTACCATCTCTGAAGCCTGAAGAAGCACATGTTCTCTGTCCTACAGACGTACAGTGAGCAGAGCAGGATCCATGGGGGGTGGGTAGTGAACAGACAGTTTTGGGGTGTTTTGTTTTGCTCTATAACATCATGATCAAAATCTTTCTTCTGAGGAAATGAATAATTTATATATTTTTCATAGACAGATGTAGTCTGTTAAGTCTTAAGTCATTGTTCTTCTCCCTCTGTACACCACATTGCGCCTTTGCAAAGTATTTTTACATTGATTGTCTCAACTCAATATCCTATCAGTAGAAGGTAAGGTAATTGGGAGTCTAATATCCCTTTCCTCCCTTTCTTTCTTCCTTTTTTTTTTTTTTAGTGTCAGAGATGGAGAATTAGTATGAAAACCTAGGCTTTCCAATTTATACCGTAATAGAGAATAGAATTCCATTCATTTATACAACTTGCACGAGTTTGTGATGAGTAATTTAGGTCAATGACTACCCGTTCTAGTGACATGCCCCACCATGCCCTCTCTTACTGCCATGCAGTCAATATCAACTCAGTGGTGCGATATCAGAGAGGGCAGCTCTCCACAGGAGTAGGAAGCCTCCTCTTTCTCCTCCAACTCATCATTAGTGATCAATAGAACTATCTATTAACAATATTTATTTCAGCTGTGGCCATAGACTGTTACAAAATATAAAATACCGCCTCCACCCCAGAAGTTTCTGATTAAATTGGTCCAAGGTACAATTGAACACTGAGGTCAGAGAGTTTCAGAAGCGCCTCAAGTGACTCTAAACGTGTAAGCAAGGTGGCGAAATCGTGCTACACACAAACAGACATTTTAATGTTTTTACTCTTTGTGGGTGGGGGGTGCTTTTTTTTTTTTTTTTAAGGGGAACAGTCAGGCACACATGCTTTAATGAGACTCCTGCACCTGAAATACCCGAAGCACTTGTGTCCTCTTTTCTACCCTATTCAAAAATGAAGGTCTCAATGAAATGATTATGAGACCACATGCATGCTGAGGTATTCAGCTGCAGTTCAGCTCTTCTGTAATGCCCATAAAAATGAATAATACATGTTCTAAAATATTGGTAATAAAAAGCAAAAACATAGACTATAAGCTCAATGGCCTGAATCAATGGATTATTCTGCCGAGAGTTACACTGAGGAACTGAAGGGAAAGTACGTCTCAACACATAAATATTTTAACCCCTCACTAATTCTGCGTCTCTTACATGAATAAGAAACATCTCATCTGCTGCTTCTCCCGCCTGGAGGAGCAGGCAGACGGTTGCTTTTACAAACACTGACTTGCAAGAGTGCCATGAAGTCTGCTCTTGCCGGTTGTCCTCCACACACTGACTCTAACTCACTGCGACTTTATGGTGTTCGATAGATGGAAACACAGTCTGCCTCCCTGGCATCCACAGGAGCATTGGTAATTTTCAGGCCGTTGCTGAGGCTCTTACGTAGAGTCTTTCAGGCTACTAGGAAGCTCATTTTCTAACATGATATCACACCGTATTCCATTGTGGGCTTTTCATTAGTTAATGGTTAAGTGTTTGGTAGTTATCGGAAAGATTGGTGGTTGCAACCCACTGTGTGATTCCACAAGAGAAAGATGTGATGAGTTTGCTTCTATAAAGCTTACCTAGACGACTCCCCCCCCCCCCCACCCATGTGGGCAGTTCTGTTCTGTTGCATGGCATGACAGTGGGTCACATTCAACTCAGTTGCACCTAATAAGAGAACAACAAATTTTGCAAGCAAACCCTAAGGCATTTCTTCCTTCTCTCACTTAGCCTGGAAGTTTCCTTGAAAGCTGTCCACCAAAGCGGACCCTGCTACTATTGGGAACACCAGCAGCAATGTTTCCAGCATCACTGTAACTTGGGAGCCCTCACAACAGGACCAAGCGACCTGTGGGTGGTGGAAACCGGGGGTACTAGAAATATCATGGTGCCCTATATAAGACAGGCTGAAAAAGCTCTTCCTGCTATTCTTTGAATAGGTTAGGTTATTAGATCTAAACTAACTTTTGATTATTAAATCAAAAACTCAAATTGAGGGATCCTGTTTTTCCATGGAACCCATAAAGAAGGCAAATAACTGAGCCTTTCTAGTAATTCATGTCACAAGGCTAACAGTTATCTTTGCCTTTCATGCTTCCACTCAGAGAGGTCTGAGCCTGAGATGGCATCCAATGAAGTTGAGGCAGTTGTTCAGAAGAAAACATGTCTCATTCTTGAAGACAGTTCTGAATGTAAATTTGGACAATCTTAAAAACTCAAGAGCCGATGTCACTGCCACCGGGTCAGTTTGGACGCCTAGTGACCCTATGGACAGACCGGAACGTCCCTGCAGGTCTCCACGGCTGTCAGTGTTTATGGGACATAAAGCCTCACCTTTCTTCTGAAGAACGATAGGTGGGTCCAAACCCCTGACTGTGTGGTTAGTGGTTCAACTAGAAACTCACGCCACCGCCAAAGCTACTGGGCAATCTCAGGGTATTAAATAAAAAATTCAATCTACCTTCATTTGTTTCTAAATTCAGTCTTCTCAGTTACAAAGCAAATAAAAAGAGGATAGGCTGATGGACTTCAAGGTCATCTTTATTCCTTTCTCTGCTTTATTAACAGCTAAAGTAGTGGTTAAAAGGCGATAAAAATAAAAACCCAAACCAGAAATTGAAACTGAACTAGCGGCTTCCCAACAACTTCGCCAGCTTTAAAGATTAGGGGGGACAGAAGAGGATACCGAAGGAAAAAAAATGACACAACACCTTATCTTTATGAGAATAACTACCAGGAGTATTTTTTGACTGGTGTCAAGAAAAGCAACAAACAAAACAAGATAAAAGCTCACCTAGCTACACTTCGTTTATTTAAATTTATTTTCACAGCTAAAATCGAGTACCCATTGTGGTAGTCAGTATTTGTTCCTTTCTGCTCCCTTGCCCCCCTTACCCGAGAAATACAAAAAATCTCTGAGACTTGTGGATGTTACTTTGCATGGCAAAGAGAGATTTGTGGGATCATATGGGATCGAGGTTGCTAAACAGATGGCCTTAAAATAGGGATACTATCTGGGGTTACACAGGTGTGCCCAATGTCATCAAGAGGATCCTTAAAACGTGGAAGATGGCAGATGGAAGACGAGGTTAGAGGGATAAGGTGTGATGTGAGGGGGGCTGCCCCTGAAGTTTCTGGCTTTGAAGACGGAGACAGGGATCCTGACGCCGAGGAAGGTGTCCAGCCTACAGAGCTAAAAACCAAAAGAGCAGTGACATGGATTCCCCATGAAATCCACCTACATGTACTGCCAGTGTGCCAATTCCAACTCACAGCAACACATAGGGCAGTGCTTCCCGAGGGGGGCACTCCTGCTCCCTGGGGGATGGGGGCACGAACAATTCAAGGGGCTGCACAAGCAGATACCTACATTTTATCTGGTATTGTGGATGACAGTACAAGAGTTCTCAATTGCCAAGGATATGCGGAGGAGGAATTTTGTGTTTTTTTTTTTTTTTTACCTGAAAAGGGGATGGTAGGTCAAATAAGTCGGTAACCTATGCTATGGGATATAGCAGAACTTCCCCTTTGGGTTTCTGAGATTAGGAATCTTTTCAAGAGTTTTCCAACTACTGGTGTTGGTGCGTGCCATCAGCCCCCCAGCACTCCCTGGGCTCTGTAGTCTCTCCAGGAGCCTGATAAAAGGAGCACAGCCCTGCTGTAGCCTATGGATGACTGGATGACACAACCGCAAAATAATACAGCTGCATGGCTTAGAGTTTATGGGAATTTGTCACAGCAGTCATAGAAAACTAATATGGACTTGGCCAAAATATACATGGAACTGATAGACTGGCTGGTTACAAAAGTACTGTATATTATAAACATACGTAAGGCATATTACATTACTAATAAAAGCAACCATAGACAAATACTTTATCTGACTTATTAAGGTTCCTTGTCATTTTCATTCCCTATATCATCCTCTGATATCAGCTCTTAACCAACAGGTATCTGTATTTGGGGTGGTACCTGGAACCCTTTCAGAAACAATTGATGTCACTCCCTTAGTTGTTGTTGTCTTGATTGTCACAAAGGCCCCTCTCTCAGGGATGATCTGAAGCTGAATTGAAAAGTCGCTCTTAATTAATTCAAGTACACTTAGGAGGCTGTAACTATCATCACAGGGGCATTAATGGGCTTCTTCTCTCCACCTCTGGAAACATTCCTCTCCTTAGGCAGAGCTCCTCAGACACTGGTAGTGTGGACTGCAGCTTCCAGATGGGGACTCTCCAGGGAGGAGAGTCACTGGAGCCTTTTAGAAGAATTACTGCTGTCAGTTGCTGTAAAGTCAATTCCAAATCATGGTGAACCCAAAAACTGGGCTAGAACTGTTCCAGAGGGTATCAAGGCTGTGAACTTTCAGAAGCCAATCATCAGGCTCTTTTGTGAAATGCTTCTGGGAGGGTCCAAACCATCAAGCTTTCAGTTAGTTGTTGAGTGCTGAACCATTTGTGTCATCCGTCAAACAACCAAGCCTATTGCCATTGATCAATTCTGATTCATAGCAAACATATAGAGGGTTTCCCAGGCTGTGAGTATCTTGGGGAGTGGAAAGCATCACCTTATTCTGCAGAGCAGCGGGTGGATTTGAAGTTTTGATATTGTAGTTGGCAGTCCACCACTTCCCTGACAGTCCAAGATCATGATATGAGGGCCAGGATGGCACCTATCTGCTCTGACTGCACTATTATAATGATGAAGATGCCCAAGCTAGAACTTGCTGAGATTTGACCAAGGGTCACATTTCCTTCTCCTAGTTTGCTTTCTTTGTAACTAGTTTTGGTTCAAGATGCTCCAAATCAGATTGGAGTGAGAACAAAGAACAGGATGTAAATCCAGAGAAAAGGTGAAGAGGAAACTAAAAGCAAAAGGGATCTTGAACACGGAAGAAATTCAGGTATTATGTGGTGTACCAAGCCTAAGGCTGTGAAGATCTCATAAGATGTCTAAGAAAGTATCCTTTAACCTTACACTGTGTCATCTGCTGAGGGATTTGGGGGCATGGTTACGCCCAGAACTTTAATGTCCTAAAAAATTACAGGCACTAAGGTTTAAACTATATCTATCCTAGTGAAACCTTATGAATGACAATGGTTTGATCCATAGCTGATTACCAGGGCATTTCATTTCACGGAGCACAGGGTTGCTGAGAATCAGGACTCATTTAATGGAAGAACACTCGACCATCAAGAAATATTATCAACACACATCTTCATTTCCATATAGATATATTTTTGTTATAACAATAAAGATTTTATTTTATCTTATTTATTTTTTTGTGGGCATCACTGCCTCTGGTGGTCGTGGGCGCTAGCCAGTGCCGCTCCTGAGAGCCGCCGCTGGATTTGAACCACCAAGTCCACGGGTTGCAGTTCCGCACTCAACCACTTATGCCACCAGGGCTCAGCCCAACAATAAAGATTTTATAATCCCCAAGTCTCTATGATACCTGTGCTTGCTTTAAGTTGGTGAATATTATTATCCCCATTCAACACTCATACGCAAATAGAAATATGAAATTCACATTATGGCAAGAAATGACAATATCAAAAACACACAAGTCACCTCAGTTAGAAAGATCTAATGATTATGGCAAATGATGACCTCTTCAGTTCCCTGAGTGCTGTGTTGCATTTTAATAAAGATGCTTTTTGACACAACAAAGAGGTTTAACTCAACACATCCATAAACCACAAGGAACCCAGACAACCGAGACATAGCAGTCTCTGATGTCATTCTCCTTTTGTAAGTCATTTAGAGGCCAGGGGCTTTCCAGATAAACTGGTAAGAACATGACATCCTAAATAGTGTGTTACAGATTTTGTGTCAACTAAGTTGAGCCAGTATTCTCAATGGCTTGGCTTTTAAAACCCAGTAATGGCCCATGATGTAAGCTCACCCAGTTTAATACATTTCATAATGGGGTCTGTTTTGATAAGTCAATTCAAATTTTAAGATGATTAAGGTGGAATACAACCTAATGTAAGGTCATAGTCCTGAGAGAATTGAAAGGATTTCTCCTTGGGGGTGTGATCTACTTCCAATTGAAGTGAACTCTATGGAAACACTTGCTTTGCGTTGGGTCTGCAATCTGCATCTCTCTCATAGACCTCTTAGATTTTGGACTTAAGTCAATTGCCAGGTATACTGTCCATCAACCACAGAGCCATCAACAGCCTTTCATCTGATCTGCCCAACTTGAATTTATCTGCCTCTTTAGTCACAAGCTTGACGTGCTAACTTTGGATTCATCTCTCTCTGTAGCTACCAGCCTGTGGTCTTTCTGCCAACCTTGGTTCATCTGTAACCTAAGTCATCTGAGTCAGGTGAAACCTCCAGCTTGACATGTGCCCCAAAGGCTTGGAACCTGCCTGGACTTGGACTTGCCTACATTTCTCTAGGTGCCTTCATATATGTCACTGGTTTTACTTCTCTAGAAAACCCAGCCTAAAACATAAACATATGCCATTTAAAGATAAATTCATCCCATAATGCTACTGCAGAAAGGATCTCTGCCGATGGGCCCAGCTTGGTGAACCAAAATGAGCAAAGCTGCTCTTAACTTGTCCCCAGAGAGATGAGACTGTAGTCAAGACACAACAGCAACTCTATATAAATATGATTCATTTCCTTCATTCTCATAACACCTTCAAGGTCCCAGACTTCCAACTACAGCATTGGGATCATTCGAAGCCTTGAGGAAGGCCACTTTTGGTGACACTACCTCAGATTTGTCTTACCTTGTTGAAGTCTTCAGAAGTGGCTCTCATTTCTTTCCAGGTCTTGTTCAGGAGCTGGATGCAGATGCAGAAAAACTCCTCGAAGGATCTGTCATGGGTGAAGAACATCGGATGGAAGTCATTGCAGGTCTCGCTAGCTGGAAGATGGAAGAGAGGAGAAATAAAGGTGGGCATTTTAAAAGCAACAAAGGGTAAGGATACAGTCAAATGGAGATTCCCCCAAGAGAGATCATGGAGTCATCTTGGTTCAGGTGTGATCAGAGGAATGACCTTTTGATAATGCAATCAAAGAATAACCTCTGTGCAACCTAAAAGTTTAAGGTTAAATGTAAACCTTACACACATTTTGACTGAAAAAATCTCAGTGCCTAACCAAGAAACCCCAAGGAATGATCCTCATTCCCCTCTTTTTCCATGATCCTTGGAGGTGAAATATAAGTCCTGCTTTCAGGACCTTGTAAAAGCCAGTCAAGGTCCAGTACAGATCCCCTATTACCCCTAATGTTCACTTCCTCCACAGACCAGATAGGAAAGAAGACAGGCTTTTGTTAGTACACAGTGATTGTAGCTTTGCAAATAGCATCCTTGATTATTTCTCTAGAGTACTCTTGGCTTTCCTGTGGCCTGATCTGGGGACAACTGAGTTCATTAAACTTCTCAAACCACACTATTTCAACCACATTCCCAGGCACAGATGGCCAGAGAGCAAAGCCGCTTTGAGAGCAAAGAAGCTTTGAGGGATGCAATTGCGGCAGTCCTGACAAAACCCTAAAGTCACACTCGAGACAGCACCACATCCCCTCTTTGGGTCAGAGCCAGTGTGCCAGGCATAGCAACAGTTTCAGCCTTCCCAATCAGCACCCAGGTCCCCTCGTCATCTCGGCACCTACCATGTTTATATCCGTGACATGGCATGCCGGGAACCTGCTAGTTACAATGCCCCTGCGCATTCCCCAGGGCTGTGACTGCTCACCTCTTATGGATGAGAACATGAGTCCAAGGATATATGCATTGTTGACTCTCAATAACTGGTGCTCTAAATCTTTTTTAAAACAAATATACCAACAAGTGCAGATCGAATATTTCTGAATGACCAATTAGACTTTCAGGCTAGGAGAGGAGGCAGGTTCAGGGTAACATGGGGTTCAGGAACCTTTCTATACTTAGGGGGAGTCCTGGGAGCAGCCACCTATGAGTGAGGACCACCGACCCCTCTTAGTGGAGTCTGCAAGTGACCCCAATCGCACCTAAAAGAGACAGGCTTTGAAAAGGCAGGGCCCCAAGCAGATGCAAATCAAATGCTCAACCCTGATGAACAGAGTGAATTCCAGACTCCTGCATAATTTAAAACGTCAAAGTGGTATGTGTGTATCTATCTCACCCGTGTGAGTGATGCGACTTGATATCAAGCTACAGAAATGTCAGCTTCTTCTCGGCAGTGCACCGGCCCCACGTAGCAGCAATGTGCATCAGCACGTAACATGGAACAGGGCAGGACTGTGGCCAGAATACACAGGTTTGAGGGCAACCCTGCCAACTGCAGCAGGCCGCGATCCCTTCTTCATTCAGCTTTTGTCTTTCTCAGCTACAAAATGACAAAGATGGCTCCTCTGCCTTCTCCAACTTGTTCAGAGATGATCAGACGACATGATTCCTAAGGAAGTGCTTCAGAAATGATCAGAGTGCCACGACAGAGAGTGTGCCAGGGAGGGTGTTGTTGTGCCAGCTTAATGCTTCCAAGAACATATCCTGCTCTTGGAATTTACCCCAATCCCCAGCCATGTCTGTTCGTATCAGCCAGAAATGTACCAGCCAGCTCACCCCTCCCCCCGCCTCCCCCCAGTCTGTGCTCCTGGGAGAGAGCTGGAAAACCTGAGGCTCTGACGTGAAATCACAGCTATTCGGAGCACTGGAGGGGTCTATACACAAGGAGTGTGGTGTTTGGTGCCTGTGCAAGGAGCTGTCCATCTCTCTTCCATAAACACCAAAACCAAGCAAGGAAGCACCTTGTACTATTATTGCCATCTAAGAACTCATTGTTAATGACATTATCACAGAATCATTTCCTGGCTTATGTGGCTACATGTACTATCTCCCCAGCCTCTGCCTCATTAAAGTTTGTATGGAAATCCTGGGACTGAGACGGCCAGATAAAGCAGAAAGTCCCCAGCCTCACTGTAGGATGAAGAGGACGAAAGGATGCAGGATAAAAGGGAGTGTTCATTGAGTACATATCCTGTATCAATTGCACTGCAGAGATCATCACTTTGCAAAGGAGTTCACAGTTAACAGGCTTCGCTGCCCACTGAAAGGTTGGGGGTTTGAGTCTGCCCAGAGGGGCCTCAGAAGAATGGCCTGGTGATCTACTTCCAAAACATCAGCTATTGTAAACTCCATGGAACACAGTTCAAATCTGACTACAAGGAGTTTTACACATGAGTAGGAATCTAGCCAAAAGGCAACAGGCTTTGTAAGCAGGGATTATGGCTATCCTCCTTTTGGATACGATGAAGGCAAAAGTTGGAGGAAGCAAATGGTGAGTTACTCCAAATGACCTTTTGGAGGATCCACAGTCCAACTTCCGGCCTTAGGTGTTAGCAAAAATGAGAGCATTTCCTTATGGCTGCTGTGTGTTTATTTGGGGTGGGGTGGGGGGCGGTGATTTCTTTACTTAGCTCTACTGTATGCAATAGCAATTATGAAGCAAACTTCCATCCTAGCAGGTGCATAGTCGTGAGGAGCCAGCAGTGGTAAATGACAACACCTGCCACGCAGCAGGGTCACCCACAGTGGCTGCCACCAACCAAACACATGGGCCTGCCACTGGATGGTCCACGCCCATGGCGACCAAATAGTACAACAAACACGGAGTACAACAAACAGGTGCCGTTAATTTCTCTTTGGGGTAACTAATATAAGACTTAGAAAGTTTAGGGGAAAGGGTATCCCAAAGTCACATGACTCGTAACTGGCAGATGGGGGATTTGAATTCTGGTCGCGTGGCTCCACAGCTCATTTGCTAAGGCATTAGATGTCCTCATTGCACTGCCCAGGTATCCCTGCCTGAATCCAAAATCATTGCTCCATGCCCGTAGAAGGTATGGATGAAGTACAATTTGATGAATGGGAAACGTCAGTGATCAATCACTACGGCTGTTAAGTCAGCTCCAACTCACGGGGCCGTGTGTCCAACAGAAGGAGCCCTTTCTCAGCCCTGTGCCAGCTACTTCACTGCTGGTGGGCTTGATTGAGTCCATTATTGTGGCTATTGTGTAGTGTTTTTCAGCCCAGGGGGCTTGTTTTCCAGATTCTAGAACAGAGGATTCAGAAGGTTGTTGGTTAATGTTTGGAAGAAGATCACTGGACCTTTTCTTCCTAGTCTGTCTTGGCCGGCAAGTTCCACTTGAACCAGTCCTCCATGGGACACCCTGCTAGAACATGAAGCATCAGTGGTATGGGTTCCAGCATCCTATCAGCACAGAAGCCATCAATATGACAAACTGACAGACTTGGAGCATATTCGGTGTTTGAGGTCCCTCTGCTTTCTACTATCTATGGTCCAGATGGAGTGATATTCAAACCCTTAGACCTCTACTCCCCTTTTGGTCTGCACCACTCTTCTGTCTTGGTCTGGACCAAGCTACATTCTTGACTCAGCTCTAAAAATAGGGCCCTAGAAATCATTTTTGCCAGAGTCATTTTACTTAAGTTTCCATCCTCTTTTTTACTACTCCAAATAGTAGCTGAATCTCACTGGTACTTTTAAGTAAGCAATAAAGCAAACCATGCTAATGGTATATTAAGAAAATAATGAAAAAAAGAAAAAAAAATTTTAAAAAAAGAAAATAATGAAACCAGAAGCAATGAGATACGCAACTGAGTTGAGACTCAGCCCTGGAATCAAGGGTTAGGCTGCATTCCAGTGAGGGGAGAAAAGAAGGGAGAATAGAGGAAGCCGGCAGAGCAGGGACCACAGGAACGGGGATTTTGGAGAAAAGTCTGTTTTTCCTTACATCGTGTATTCTGAAACAGCATGCCTACATGATATCAATAAATAAAACACAACTGCTAGTCTTTACTCATATGAACCAACTAGCATCAAACACATTCACTGAAGGAATGCTTCTCAATGCTGACTGGCAGTTAACTCAGTGTCCAATAGAAGCCAGAATTGGGAAACACAATTTCCGTGGTGATATTGAGGTGAACAGAAGTGATTGTGTACACTGTAATATGAAAACTGCCATAACCACCACTCATGGAAAACTATGTGTTGACATTACCTGCATTAATGATCCAAGCAATGAATGTACTATTCTTCCTCATCTCCGTTGATGAGAGAACTGAGGAAGGTGAAGTAACTTGCCATGGCATTGCCACAGAATCTAACCCAACCCTCTACCACCACCAGACTCACTCTTTGCAAACACTACAGAGGGAGATTGGCTTGTCATCTTCCTAAATATCCTTGGACTCATCCCTTTGCAGTGAGAAGTGAGCAAACAACAAATCAACAACAACGTGGCCTTGGACAACAGACAATGCAAACACTTGTATCCATTTAGGAATTTATGACCCATGGGTTTAAGGATGTGCTGGGTTAGAAGCAAGGATGATATATAACTATGTTTTTCTCTCATTCTGTTTTTCCCCTTTCAGTTCATTGACAGTGGGGACACTAAGGTTGATGTCATTCAGTGAAATAAATTATGTTGTCACCTCCAGCCCTGGTTGACTCCACAAGAGATCACATAAAACCCCCAGCAATGTTTTTTGGTTCTAATATTACTATTGTAATTCCCAAACAGCATTGAATGTAATGGCAATAATAGTGACATTTTTAAAAAAACCAGCAAAATTAAAACCATATCTTTAAATTTACACTAACACAGGTAGACAAAAACCACAGAGTTCAAAGCATCACTGTAACTGGCAGTTTGTATAACTGCTGTAAATCTTTAGGGGAGCAGAAAGTCTTATTTTTCTCCTGCAGAGAAGCTGGTAGTTGTGAACCACCAACCTTAAGGTGAGCCATCCAATGCTCACCCAGCAGCATCGGCAGGGCTCCTTCTAGCACAGTCAACCAAACTCACTAGCACTGAATCAATTTCAACTCGGTGCCACTCTCTAGAACAGAGCAGAACTGCACCCCTGTGTGTTTCCAAGACTGGAACGCTCCAAGAGTCCATTGTTCTGCATCTCTCCAGTGCAGCGGCTAGTGGGTTCAGATTGCTGGCCTGACAGCTGGCAGGCCAACATGTAGCCCACCATTCCACCAGGTCTCCTTTGTAGGGCACAAAAAGATTCACACACGCACACACATGCACACACACACACAAAACTCAGAGCACATAGGTTTTGCCTCCTAAATCGATCTTGGATTACGAAAAATGCTTCAGTTGTGATAAAAACAGAGATTTTTTTAAATCGAAAATAACTACATTTCTGCTGCAATGCCGCATAGACATTTTATAGACTCATTTTAGCGTCACCGGCATGACCCTTGGCAACTCCCTCGGGACACCACTGTTGTCGGAGGACTTGGTGAGAAAGGCAGACGGCCCTCCGCGGCTCACCTGGAGCCTGGAGACAGTGGCAGTGCACACCTCATCAGCTTATCAGCAGGATGAGCTGGGAAAATGGCTTTGGCAGAATGAGAGCAATGCCGTTATGCACGAAGAGGATCTAATGTCCACTATTAAAACAGACCCAGACCCACCCCCTGTAAAGTGTCAGCAGATGTCACTTTGTAGGATGTCACTTTGTAGGGACGGTCTCCAAAACACAAACCAAACTCACTGCCGTGGAGTCCATTTCACCTCATAGTGACCCTGTAGGACAGGGTAGGGTTGCCTCTGTAGGCTTCCAAGACTACATTTTTACAGGATCAACCAGCCTTTTGTTTCTCCTGGGGAATCTGTGGGGGTGGGGGTGGGGATGTTCTGACCACTGACCTAGGGTTTGCAGCTCTGTGTGTGGTCACCAGAGTGCCTTCAGGTAGGGTCAAGGATAAAGCAATGAAACAAAAGCAGGAAGAATGACCTTTACAGTGTTGGCTTTTAACAGAAACAAAAACACTCAATGGGGTGGGGGGGGGGTTTGAAACGTGCTCAATAGACAATGATTTTATAAATGAAAAGTAGAGAAAGGCCTTAATGAGACAAAAATAGTGAGACACTCTGAGACCAAATTGTTTTTAACCATACTATTTTTAACACAATGAGATTCTGCTATATAAAAAAGAATCAACTTAATTGTCTTCTAAGTGTAGAATATTAAGATATTTTCAGGGCCTTGGGTACAACCAATTCTATTAATTTGCTGACATCTAGTTCATGCATAAAGTAGGCCAGCTTTGAAAGCAACTGTAATCTATGTACCAATGTACAGAAAAATGTAAGTAAGATTGCTGCATAGTTATGCAGCCATTTGTTTTTCACCATAGTTTTTGTCTTTATGCTTTAAAGTACTGTAAATGATCATTAACTCAGAGGTTGCTGGTTTGAACCCACGCAGCGGGCTGTGTAAGAAAGGCTTCGTGTATGGCTTCTGTAGCAATGTATGGGTTGGTCCTGAATGTCAACTGCTTCAACTGTGAAAGGTCTGTTCTGTAATGTGAGATAAGGAGCCCTGGGGGTACAGATGTACAAGGGCTTGGCTACAAACTGTAGGTTTAACTGTAATTGATTCAAATCCTGGTAGTCTCCTGCTGCAATAGCAGCCGTTGGAAACCCTGTAGAACACAGGTCAGTGTTGACTAGGCGTCACCATGATTCACAAGTGACTCAGCGGCTGAGCCCTGGTGGCATAAGTGGTTGAGTGCAGGACTGCGGCCCGCAGGCTTAGCAGTTCAAATCCAGCGGCAGCTCTCAGGAGCAGCACTAGGTGGCGCCCACGAACAGAGGCAGAGATGCCCCCCCCCCAAAAAAAAAAAATATGACTCAGAGGGACTGGCTTTGTTTTCCATGATGTGCCATGAGGTCAGTAACAGCACCCTGGTCTCCGGGAGCCGGTGCATCTGCAGCCCAGTGAGGAAGGAATGCACCCTTGCAAGAAGACCCTGGAGAGCAGTGTTAGTGCATGTTCCAAGGTCTTGAGCCAGTCATGCTAGCCCACTGGACTCCAAGTTCCTGACTTATCTATTTGATAGGTTCACTGATTTTCAAGGCTTCTAAGAAGTCCTGGTGGCAGAGTGGTCATGCATCGGGCCGAGATCGAAGACTCAGGAGTGCAACATGACCAGCCACCACTCTGCACAAGGCAGGGTTTTCTACTTCCCTGAAGAGCTGGAGTCTCAGAAACGCCCAGGAGGAGTCCTAGCCTGACGTTTAGAGTCACTCTGAGTCAGAATCGACTTGAGGCAGTGAGTTGGGGGATGCTTTTTTGAAGTCCTATGTTCTCAGATTGTGGGCACACACATACCAATCAAGGTCTTTTCAACTTCAATCATTGCAGTAGTTAGAGGACAGTCCCGCTCTGAACTTGAGGTCCCAAGCTATGATTTCCTTTATTGACCGGTCACCGGCTCATTTCATGTGGGTGCCAAAGTGTCACAATGGCACTTGATAGGCTCACGCGTATTTTTGAAAAGCTAATATTTATTCTTCTCTTCTGAAAAAAAGAGAAGGCTGGCTATGTGGACAATCTTTTCACCTATTAAGGCCACCAAACACAAGCTATTACATAAGAAAACTACTTGACAAAAAAGAGTGAAAAGACGACACAGCTAAGTGTGCATAATTTCTGTTCTTTCATGGGGATTTTGTAGGACAAATATAATTCTGAGATGCTGAAAACCTTTGTCCCAAGCTCACTGGAACTGTGTTATGCTAAGAGAGACTGAGCCCATTGGCAATGGTGAGGTGAAAGCATATTGGGGAGCAATGGTAATTTCTGAAGATGAAAATAAAAGCTATTTTACCAGCAATTGTTTTTGAAAATGGTGTACTTTGAGAGGGTTATCTGCGCTGTCCAAAATGGTAAGTTACAGGAAAAGTGGATTTGGGTGCTGGATTCTTTAATGTGGCCCTTCTAACGTCTATGGTCTTGTGACTCCCACAAAACATTTGGGTAGGACCAGGCAGACAGGGTGCATGTGGTTCACATGGGGATTGAACAGCTTACTAACAATAGAGAGGTGTGGTGTGCGGCCAGACAAACAGATATGTGGAACCCTAAAGATAAATCAGGAATTGGTCATTTTTGCCATCCCACCAGGTTTAGAATGAGCCATTCTAGGGGATGAGGGTGGAGGCATGAACTTCACTACCACAATGAGGAGCCTAAAACAAAATGCATCTTTAGACTCACAGTCCCTGCGCTGGCACCCTCCTACACTCTGAGGGCACAGGACGTGGCATGAGAGTAGGGCAGCAGCAGACCCAGGAGGTTGGTGGGCCATGGTGTGGTCCAAGAAGCAAGGTGACTGCAGTCCATGAAAGACTTGCTCAAGCAGGGCAGAGGCCAGATATAAGGGCTGAAGTTTATAAGGAAGCCCATCTATGAGCACAGCTGAGAAGAAGCTGCCCTGGTTGAAGAACTCAATTTTTACACAATCCTGATCCTCAGTTACAACCCATTGGTTCTTGAATAAACACCCTGTGAGTTTGATATATGAGTTTTAAATGGTCAATGAAATGAGTTACTGAATCCAGTATAGAAAGAGAGGGTGGGGTGCGAAGGAAAGCTGTGTCTGAATTGGCAAAAAAAAAAAAAAAAGTGGAGAGAAAAGATACATCTGACTTCCATCTCATCGGGGTCCATCTTGGGCAGTGTGGACCTGGATTCTCCCTGCTGCCTTTCTGAAGGTGTAACAGGTCTAACAACACCTCCATGGTGCTATTTTAACTGGGATTGGTGGTAGACACGTGTTAACACATGAGCATTCAATTGGAGCAGTTGTCCAATCTTACTACTATCCCACAGAAAACTTGAATGAGAACACTTGATGGTCCTCGGGACCACCTGGATAATACATATATCAACTCTCTGAAGGAATGCGAGGTGGACTGGTGGTGCAGTGGTTAGGAGTTGGGCCCTGATTTGCCTGAGGAGGAGTTGGAAGCCCCCACCAGCTCCAAGGGAGACAGACTGGGTATTCTAGTCTACTCCTGTAAACAGTGAAAGCCTCAGAGACCCATAGAGGGTTGTTATGAGCCAGCTTCAACCCAAAAACAGTGAGTTTGGTTTGGTTTTGAAGCACAAGTGTATGCAGCCTTCGCAGAAAACCACCTTCCCTCATGGCCTTGAGGTTTCTATATTTAAATCTAGTATTCTTTCAAAGTCTGATTCTGGAGGGTGGTACTGTGTGGGAAGATGCTAAAAGTTCAGAACCTCCTGTAGGTGGGACAGGTGAAAAAAAAGGGGAGGGAGGGCAAAGAACTTGAAGTTCACTCACTGCCACAGGGCTCAGCCCATCAAGAAGTTGTCACACCTGCTATTTCAGGACCGAGATCAGAGGCTTTCAAACTTCGCAGGTCCTGAAGTTGGCTTTCACAGAACTCTGGATATTCTTTTCTGTACGCTATGATGCCTAAAAATAGTATGAAATCTACACTGAAGAGACATGCGATAGCTAATCCAATGCTTCATTGTTCGCCTTCCCTATGGACATTTTCATAAGGACAAGAAGAGAGAAAAATACCGACTCGTATTAGGACTGAAACTCAGACTCATTTTACCAAAGGACAGCCAATTCAGCAAGGATGATCTAAGGCCGCATCCCAGCTGGGCAGAAGGTATGAATAAAAATGCAGGGGTTCTGAACTCAGGCTAGCCTTGATGCAAATCTTGCTGTTTCTACTTAATGGCAACAAGACCCCACTCAACTTACATAGTTCCTCTTGATGCCAATTCCCTCATTAAGGGAAAAACAAGACAATTACTTTTTATATCATCAGGTTTCTGTGAGGATTAAATGTAGAGCAATTAGCATAGTAACTAAGATACAATAAACACTCAGCAAATGTCCGCTGTTACCAGCTTTAATCACAAAATTATTATTATTGTGCTTAGGTAAAATGATGTTTGCTAGAATTAAATGCAGTGCCTATAAATATGTTGCAGATAGTTAGCGGATGGTGGCATTTATTAAGATGCTGGGTACTCGTCATACATCTTAAATTTATTCACACAACAGCCTCATTGATTTCACTTTATAGTCCTTTAGAATTTGAATAAAGTGAGAACTCCTCATAAAGGTAATGATTCAATCTTAGGAGGATAAACCCTCTTTTATCCAAATCCCCTCCAGAACATCAAAAATAATTTTGAAATTAGAACATATGCTTACATTCCCCTTCGCAACTAAAATAGGAACCCTGATTGCACTGTTGGGTGTTGAACTGCAAACTACAAGGTTGGTAGTTCAAACCCACCACAGCTTCTGTAGGAGAAAGAGGAGGCTACCTGCCCTTGAAAAGATTTACAGTCTCGGAAATTCTATGTAAGATCCTTAGGAGTCACCATGAACTCTGTCTCAGTGGTTTGGGGGTGAGTGGAAACTTAAAAACAAAACAGTGATCTCCTACTCCAGAAATTCTGGGTTGTCCCTGCAAGACTGTCTTGGGAGAGAAAGCCAATTTCACCTTCACTAAGAGGTAATGGAAAGGATTCCTAACAGAAGTCCACCATCGTGACAGAACCCAGAACTAGGGGTTAAAAGCAAAGGCAATCCAAAGGCTAACTGAGGAGGGAGGCAGAGCTTTAAAATTGATAGAAAGTGATCTAAGTAGCAGGTTCTAGATAATGTGGAAATTCAGCAGCAACTTTATGTGATAGGTTTATTGTGCCAACCTGGCCAAAAGGAGTATGTGGGATTAATAAGGTCGCAGTTTGATTGGAGTGCAGAGATAAATGACTCCGCAACACCTGCCCACCCACTCTCTCTTGTTCTCTGGTGATCAGACCAGCATGTGCCTGCTCTGTCTGCTCACCTCAGCTTGTGAGCTATGCTACCTGTGTAATGCTAACCCGTGGATCACATCTCTAGAGACTGAGGTTCCTTCAAGACCTACTTCGCAGCCCTACTGGTGTATACATCACTTGAGCGTGTGACTGTCATATCCTGTGGTCTTGCTGACTATTGGTGACCTAACCTGTTGTTTTCTGCCAGTGGCTGGACTGGCTACATTGTCTTACGGAAGATTCAGCTGTCAGCTTCCTTGACCTCGAACCCAATGGCCCTCATGAATTGAAGGATTTCCAGTATATTAATTGTTCCATGGAAGTAAGCTGAACTGAGCCTTTTGTACCGCTGTGTGGATTAATTATCTGTTAAATTCCTTTGTGCTGTATATATCTATCTATATAACTTGTGTGTATAAGAAAGAGCTTTGTATACGAGAGCAGTTGAACATTGAGAAAACATCCCAGTCCAGTTCAGATCAAGTTCATAAGTCTGATATTGGTCCATATGTCTGATACGATCTATAATGTCCTCTTCAGACTCATGAAACACATGCAATGACGCCAAATGCAGGAAGATTACAGGCTAGTAGGAAGTCTTGTGGATCCAGTGGCAGAGTGAGCATCTCAGTGCTGATGTGCGTCTCCACATGACTCCTCCAGGTCCAGGCCATCAGCATAGCCCCATGTGTCTAGTTAGCGGAGAGTCTCTCAGGGAGTGAGTAGAGAGAAAGTGTGTCTCCCGTCTCCAAGGAGGAAATACGTGAGTTCCCAGAAGCCTCAGGAGAAGGCCATGTCCACACAAAGGCCTCACTGGCTATAACCTGATTGACAGTCTACACCGCTTTACTCTTAATCCTCTCAAGACCCAAACTGACACCAGATTATGTAACTACCACACCTTACACCCAGAATTTAGGAAAAAGGGGCACAAAGGGGAAGTTGATATACAAAAAATAACCCCCAAATACATAATGTGGCTTAGCAAGGCTTTTATATTAGGCCAATATGAAAACACAATCAAAGGTAGTTCTAAGTATGAATAACGAGCAATGAGAGTAGATCTGGGAAAGATGTGTGTAACTACTGCAATGAACACTGTACAGCACATAACTGAAAATAACAAAAAAAATTAAGTAACGTGGGCATGTAAATTGGATTAACCACTTTAGAGAACAGTTGGCAGTGCTTCCTAAAGCTCATATATTCATACTGTATGCTCCAGGAATTTTACCTAAATATAAAAACCAAATGGATATGTGTGCATGTACATATGCATGTACACATACACACACCCCAAAAGAAATATCAAGCATATTCATAGCAACTCAATTGTTTTATTATCAAGAGTCAGCAACAGTTCAAATGTGCATCCAACAACTTTTGTTGTTCGGTTCTGTTGAGTGGGTGTGCACTCATAATAGCTCTATGTACAACAGAACAAAACTCTGCCTACTTGGGGGCCATCCCCACGGGTATCCTTACGTCGGAGCCACTGTTTCAATCAATCTCATCAAAGGCCTTCCTCTTTTCTACTTCTCTACTTGATCAAAATGATATGATTTTCCAACAGAAGAATAAAAAGAAGACAGAACATCTATTTTAAAAACGATACTACAAAAAATAACGGGATCATTCAAAAACAGGTTGTTGAGCGAAATGAGCCCAATAGAATGTGATTCTGCGTTAGGAGCCTGGCGGCATCGTGGGTAACAGATTCAGCTGCTGACTGAGGTCAGCAGTTGTTCCAAGTGAGGAGAGGCTGGCTCAGGTAAAGATGGCACGCAGCCTTGGAATCTCACAGGGCCACGTCTACTCTGTCCTATAGGGTTTCAAGAGTTGGAACGGATTTGACGACAGTGAACTTGGTTTTGTTGTTAGTGTGTTCAGTGATTCCATTTTTTTCAAAAACCCAAACAGGCAAACTTCAGCCAGAGTGAGGGAATAGTGAAGGAGGAAGATGTACACTGCAAAGGAGGGAGAAGGGGTGAGGGGTGGGGAGGGTCAAGGAGGTCACCATCAAGGAAATCCAAACTCACGGCTATCACATCAGTTTCCGTTCAGTGGTTTCTGAGACTGAAACTCTTTATAGGAGTGGAAAGCCTTGTCCTTCTTCCACTAGGTGGCTGGTAGCTTCAAGCTGCTGACCTCAGGTCTATCAGCTCGATGTATAAGCGCAACCCTGCCATGGCTCCCAGAAGGTCCCCAGGGTTGAATAACTTTTTCTTTCTTGGTCTGGAGAGTGGTTAGGTAGATCTGGAAGGTTGGTATTTTGAAAATTTGCTGATTTTTGCACTTAGGCTTTGTATACTTCGACAGATTCATGTCACACTTTCTAATTTTTTTTTGTTTTTTTTTTTGGCATCACTGCCCTCTGGTGGTGGGAGTAGGAGGCCCAGTCTGTGCTCCTGTGAAGCTGGAATTGAATCTCCATCCCAGTGGGCCACAGTCCCGTGCACAACCACTACGCCACCGGGGCTCAGCCCACACTTTCACTACAAAGTTATCTTTAAAAAGTAAGCTAAAGACTTTCTGGGAGAGTGACACAGGACAATAATATTTCAATCAGTATGACTTTTCAGAGTAGCGCTGCCGCTGGCCTGTGCCTCTATTACCAATGGACAAGATGGCCTGGGAGTCAGTTGGTCCTGGCAAGCTCCTGCTCTGCACATTCATTATGTGTGTGACCTGGCACTCAGGAACACAGAAAGACAGGAAACAGATAAGGTTGAGGAAATTGGCAGGTTTGATATCATACCGGGATTTGTTGGGAGTACAGACTTCATCCCAGCTAAAATGACAAGCCAATAGTGGGGCTTAGATGGGGACAAGATAAAGTGACAACTGTCAGCCTCCTTTATGACTCCAATTGTTGGTCTCTTAATGAAATTAAAATAGAGGCAATCTGAAAATTTTCATTATTCTGACATTCAATGACTCACTATTTTACTGTGTTCAGGATAAATTTTAAAGATGGTAGAATGCTAGCATCCGTTCTAGGGGTGAGATGGGGGCCAGAATGCTCTCTCTGAATTTATTAGCTATGGGAACTCAACCAAATCGCTTAATGTCTCCTATCCACTCTCATTACGATGAGACTAACAGTACCCAATTAATCACAGGGTTGGCTCAGGCCTGGGCAGCCTCGTGTTCCATTGTCACATCAGTCTGGGGCAGGGTATGAACAGCAGCTCATATCAACAACACGGCTCACATCTCATATTCTTGTGCAAAGCTATAATGAGGATTCCCATAAAGCATAGCATTGTGCCTGGCTTATCTTAAGCCTTCCATAACTTCCAGTCAGGAGATGCGGTATAGAATACAAATAGGGTGTGTCTTCACCCTGCCCCCACCTAGCCATCCTGTTGGGGGAGGTGGGCCTTCAATTTATGAAAAAAATTAGGTTAAAATCTAAAATGTTGACTTTGAACTTCCCTTCAGGAAAGTATTCAAGTTTCCCTGGGAGGTTACAAGCCAGTATTCCCATAGTCATTTTGTGAAGTGTTTAGCCAATGGAAAATAGGAGAAATTCCAGTGAATTAACATTTCTGATAAGAACTGCGTTAAATGACTTCAGGGAGTGAGGCTGTAATTGAAAAATGGTTTACTGATCTATTCTGAATCTCCCCCGCCCCCCTCCTGTTTGTTCTGAGCTGGAAACAAAGATGTACAGAAAAACTCAGTTAATAATGTCTGGAAACTCTTAGAGGTCTAAGGACAACCCTTTCCTGGCCAAAAGAGAGAGAAAGAAAAAAGAAGCAAGGGAAAATGAACTGGTTGGGACAGAGTATCAGGCTTATAGTATGAGCTCATTACATATAAACCTGGATGTGCTAAGCATGTAGTTTTTTTTGGGGGGTGGGGGTGGGGGAGTGGGAGGGCATCACTGCCTCTGGTGGTCGTGGGCGCTACTCAGTGCTGCTCCTGAGAGCTGCTGCTGGATTTGAACGGCCAAGTCCATGGGCCGCAGTCCCGCACTCAACCATTTACACCACCGGGGCTCAGTCCAAGCATGTAGTTTTTAGCCTGTTTTATCTTCCTTTTGCAGGTTATGTTGCTGGTATATAGGGCTAATGGAGTGAGTGTTTAACAAAGAGGGTGCTGAGCCCCGATGGCGTAGTGGTTGTGCACGGCCCACTGGGACGGAAGTTCAATTCCAGCAGTGGGGCTAGGCCTCCTACTCCCACCACCGTAGAGCAGTGATGCCCCCCCCCAAAAAAAAAAGAGGAAAATTCTAATTCTATGGTTGATATGGATGATGTATGTTTCCCAAGAGATAGTTAAGACCATCTTTGGTAATAGGGTGTCTTAAAGTGGAGAGAATCGACATGAGGCCATCCTAGCCTGAAGTGAGCCCAGATCAAATAGAACCAGAGCCTTTCTAGAAAAAGGAGGAGACACTCTGGGAGAAGGCAGGCACAGAGGGAATCCAGCCAAGGGAGGATGGAGGTAGAGATTAGCGTGTTGCTGCCACAAAGCAAGAAACATCTGGGGATGACCAGAAGGTATAAGAGTCCAGGAAGGACCCTCCCAGAGAGCCTTCAAACAGAGTATGTTCCAGACAACCCCTTACATCAGATTCGCAGCCTCTAGAGTGCTAAAAGAACCAGAGTCTCCCATTTGAAGCTGTTCTTCCGCTTTGTGTTAACTTGCTGTGCTTCAATTCTAGGAAAGAGATGCTCAATCCCCAAATCAGAGATCTCTTTGAAATGAAAGACGATGCCTTCATTGTTTTGATGCACAGGTTTGTGGTATCCAACAGAACAAAGACAAATCCCTGAGGATTCGTGCTGTGGCCAACACACCAAGCCTGGGCAAGGCAGGACTTATTCAGGAAGCAGTGTCTGCATGTCCTTGTTAAAACTTCCTTTGTGGGGGAAATTATTCCGAGAAGTGGCACATTAAGAGGCTGTCATACAGCAAATTTAGTACGGCTATAAATAATTGCCTGCCCAGCCATGTGAGCTGGGCACATGAGGGATATGTTGAAATAGCAGCAGATTAATGAACAGCAAGGATGAGCCCCCCCAAAGACCCGGCAAGGCAATGACAGCGAGTCGGTCTTTCGAGGAAAAATATTCTCGGGGTGACAAAGAGAGCAGACTATCAGAAGGGAAGTGAGCCTGGCGCCAGCGGAGCCATGCTACCAGGCTGCTCCGAGTCAGAGTCTGAGAAATCCAGCGGGCGTTCTACCCTGCCCTTTAGGGTCTTCATGGGTCAGCATCGACTGGATGGCAGTGAGTTGCTTTTCTGGCTATGTGCTTTTATCGGTATCTGGTGGCCATACATGACCTGGGTCTCGCTTACTTCTTGAAGCTAGGCTTTTCTCATCTTCTCTCCCAAAGACCTCAAAGGATATGTGACAATATGTATGAAACCTAGGTTGTAAAACTAAGAGAAATATGGGGAATATTTAGGTGAAGGATCCCGTGGTGATCATACTTTTGCCAACTGATAATTTGGAAGGAAGAAGATTTACAACAGTAAAAGAATTAAAAAGCCGAGGTCGTAACATACAAATGTTGCATATGATATAGTCCAGAGAAGCTAGGTTGTATGAAGAAGAATGTGGTATTGGAATGAAAGGTTTATTAACAACCCTTGCTTGCTGAAAGAGGGCAGGGCTTGCAGCACTTGCTGAGGAAGATTAAGAATTGCACCATTCAGGATGGATTAAGATTCACTGTGAAGATGACCAAACTCCTCACAACTGGATCAATCGGTAACATCCTTGATAAACTGAGAAAAGATTGAAATTGCCAAAGATTTCATCTTGCTTGGATTCCCCAATCCGTGCTCGTGGAAACAGCAGTGACAAGCGCAAATAATGCAATGCCTCGAGTACACCCGATCTCTTTGAAGTGTTGAAAATCCAAGGGTGTTATTTTGATGACTAAGATGCACCTCACCCAAGCCAAGGCATTTTCCATCGCCTTATATGCAGGTGAACGTTGAATAGTGAATAAGACCAAAGAAGAATTGATGCATTTGAATTATGGTGCTGGTGAACAACAATGAAAGGAGTAGGGACTGCCAAAAGAACAATCTAATCGGTCTTGGGAAAAGTACATCCAGAATGTCCTTTAGAAGCAAGGACAGTGAGACATTGTCTCACATACTCTGGACACTGTATCAAGAGAGACCAGTTCCAGAAAAAAAGTATATCATGCTCATTAAAACAGAGGGGCTGTGAAAAAGAGAAAGGTCCTTCCCAAGATGGATTGACACCCCCGATGCCACAGTGGGCTCAAACATGGGGACGACGGTGAGCATGATACTAGACCAGGTGGGGTTTCATTCTGTTGTGCATAGGGCTTCTATGAGTTGGACTGATTCTAGTGCATCAATCACGAACAGCAGTTCAGTCCCCTTGTCCAAGTGAACAGATGTGATACGCACCTCGGCTCTGTGCCATGGAAGACTAGGTTTGTGGAAGGAGAAGCAAAGAGGCACTCACAAGTTATGAACAGAATGCCAAATCCCCAAAGCATATCCTTGACCACAGAGAGGGTAGTTTAGAAAAAGGTCTTCACACAGGTGTTTGAGTGAACGTAGAAGGGACGAATGAAATGGTATTAAATAGCAAAGTAGTGATGATGGGCTGAAAACCTTGAAAGCTCACTTACTGACACGCTTAGTTTCCCAATACCAAGTCATTGTGTGAAAAATCCGCTGGATGTGAAAATGCAGGATGGCTCTAACATAATGGCCCAAACCCCTGAAAATCGTTGCTCAGTCAAGCTGACCAAGTTAATAATCACAGCCAATGTTATACTCACAGCTCAACATTCCCCACTGCCAGGCATCCATAGTTAATGCCCCAATTAGATAGTCATTTTCTTACTCTGTCACAAAAGTAAAATGTCAGACAATGACCTCGTTGATAAAGGAGAAGTCAATGTGCTCCGACTGTGGTAGATTTTATGTCAATGTGAATTTGTAGTTCAGTGTAGGAGTGGAGTCCAACCTATCAATCAGGTCATAGCTTGCTGGTACCTCCTTGGGGATGACCTTTCTATAAGAGAGATAGTGAGAACGTCTCCTTCCTTTCTCTCAGTCTCTTTGTCTTCCTGCTTGCCAGGACTCTGTGTTTGCCTCCAGGGGCGTCCCCTGTGGGTTCCCTAGCCCCGAGCACTGTGGGCACCCAATCATTTTTCCACTGAATTTGGAACTACGTGACTCTGAATCCACCAGCCTGTGATCTTCCTGCATCTTGCCTCACGTTTTTGCACTATCTGTAAGTAGCTCTGTGTGGCTGAGAGAGTTCCACAGTTAGCTTCAGACGTGTACATTAAGTTGGACTATGCTGGAATGCCTTGATAGAAGATTATATCTTGAAATAAAGCTCTTTCTTTCCATAAATGAGTGTCACAATCTTTGTTTCCCTGCTTAGCCCACCAAATAGCATGGTGTTGGGGAACCAATAAAAGGCTCAGTGCAAGCTTGTGTCCAGAGTCCCTTACCTTAAACCAGCCTATTTTTCTAACACTTGAGGAAGAAGGGGTTTCCTCCATGGGTGATTGTAAGAGCAAACACCTAGAGTCTGCAGAATGCCTTTGCTGTAAGTTAAAAACACATTTAATTTTACTTTTTTCTTCTATGAGACATTATGTCAATGAAGCCTTGTCTCACCAATGAAGGCAAGTTTTGGAGATATTATCTTTACCATTGTGCTAGCATGGTCTTTCCTACCCATCTGAGGCATGCATTGCTAGCATAGAGATGTTACATTTCAAATGCCCAGGGGATAAAAACAACACTTTATAGAATCTTAATTCCAGAGATTTCCTATTTGTTTGTTGGTTTAATGTTAAGGAAAAATACATAAGTTGCATACTCTTTAATGTAAGGTAAATATCCTGAAAGGTGATGAGAATCAGGTTAGACAGTTTATTTGGGGGGCAAGCATTCACATAGAGCTACTGTTCTCAGTTCTTTTACATTACATTAATTATCATACAATTTCCATGATACAAATTCAATTCTTACCTTTATTTCACTGGTGATATGGGCAAGACATAGGGAGGACACATGGGCTTGCCTGCGGTCACCCACACAGCCAGAAATTGACAGGGCCAAGAGAAACACACAGAAGGCAACAGGCCTATGAAGTTTGTATTCTCAAAATAATACATGCATACTAATGACACTCTGTGTTCAATTGTCTGCTCATTTGTTGTTCTGTGATGGCTTACATGATACAATGGTGCTGCAAACTACATGACCAGAAAGGATTTAAAATATTAGCAGGGTCACCTTTTGTATGATAGTTGGCACTGGAGATTCCAGATACAACAGACTATAAAGAAAGACCTGGCCATTTACTTTTGTAAATCCCAAAATATTATCTGCGGCTCCAACTGGATTTATTTGGCTTCGTCATCAGGATGGACTGGTTGCTGAGGATGGACATACAATTTGGTAAAATGGAGGGCAAGAAAAATGCTCCCTGAGATGGACTGTGAAAGTGGCCACAAGAATAGATTGAAACTTACTAACAATCACAAGGATAGTACAAAAGTTGGCAGGTTTTCATTGTGCTATGTATGTATCAGGACCACGAGTCTGAGCTAATTCCACAGCAATTAGCGACCATAAGAAGTGTACTCGGAGGTCTCTTTTCCCCAGAAGCTTTTTCATACATGCCTCCTGTTGTCACCATTATGCTATAGCACAGGGGAACTTGGCCAGAGTTCTCAGCTGCCTAGGTTCTTTGATTCTGAATGATAAGATGTACATCCATGCCAATCCCAGGTCTCCCAATTTCAGAAGCTCTCATCAGCGGATAGTCCATGACTTTCACACACATTCATTCAAAAAAAAATTGTGTGCACTCCGACTATGTCACTCTGGCAAAGTTTCTTGATTATGTAACTCCACCCCCAACCACCCCCCTCACTCACAAGCTTTCAGAAGCTTGGGGGGCGGGGTGAATGATTAGATAGATTTCTCTCACCGAGATGGTCTTCAAAAGGCGATTTAATGATTTGGTAGTCTTGTGCGAAGTTCTTTGGATTAGGAAGAGGCACAACCACTAGGGTTTGCTTAAAGATCTATCCGATTGTCTTAAATATCCCTGCCACTGAGTGGGTCCTGAATCATAGTGGCCTACACAGGTATTCAGAGACTGCACATTTTTATGAGAGCACAAAGCCTTACCTTTCTCCTGAGGCATGCTGGTGGGTTAGAACCAACCACTACCCTTGCAATGAGAAGTCCAAAGTATAATTACACAGCCTCTTCTTCCTCTCTCTGAGCAGCTAGTAGATTTGAAATGCCAACCAGGCTGAGTGGTCCACTGCTTATGCAGCAGTCACCAGGGCTGCTTCTTGCAAGTACTCCTAGCCTATAAATACGCTTGCTTTACAGTTGACAAAAATTATTTGCACTATAAAGAAGCAGTAGTAGAAATTAGGTTTAAACCCTTGCTACTGCTTGAATAAGATTTTTCCTCCCATCCTACACAACATTGTAGGCTAATTGGTGTTCTAAGGAATGAAACATTAAGTTCTTGTTTCTGGGCCAATGAGGTTGATGTGTGTATACACATGGGGGTTTGTAAAGAATTCAGCCGTAAATCGATGGCTAAAATTTGATTTTGTTTGTTTTCACTTGTACCGCTGGTGCACTGCTGGATAGGCCCCGGACTGCTGACTGCAATGCTAGTGTCCCAACACACCAGCCATGCCACAGGACGAAGACAGACTGTCTGCTCCTGGAAAGACTCGTAGTCATAAAAACCCTGAAGAGGGTTGCTGTGACGTGGAACTGATTTGATGGCACTATGTTCTTTTGAGAGATGAAGTAGCATGAGTATTTCTTGAATTGAAATGTTTGCAATGTTTCCCCATTGGTTTTGCTGACTTATAACGATAATGAAGTCCTCAAATTTATAGACAATCCCTTCAAGCATATTCAGGTGGCTGTTCAGTTAAAAAAAATAAGAAAACTAACTTTGCCTCCGGTTGAAGAGACAAACCAGGTTTGTCTTCCCAGTCTTTTTAAACTCTCACCTTAAAGAAATTGTTTTATATAAGAGTCCACTTAAACATCCATCTGGAATACAAGGATGGAGTAACCAGTAAACACATATACATCTGATTATAACAGCAAGAGTTTTAACAAACATGGGTTTGTGAAATACTATAAGCATTTGGTTACAACAAACACGGATATCACCAAATCTTTCTCTCATCACACATGCAATTAATTGTGCACAACACCTGAGTAAGTAAGCACATTTAAGCCCAGGAGTACCTTGCTTATTGGGTAATCTGTCCCTGCAAGTGCAAAACCTGACTAAGGTGTGACTAAAAATAAAAGGCTTTTAACCTCACGAAGAAGAGTCTGATGGAAATTCTCAAATCTTCCTTCTGTATAAACAAAAGCTAACTCTCTCAGACATACTCCCAGACTGAGCTGAGAGAGTTTTCTATGTTTTACTTTTTATTCCTTCAATTTTTTTCTCAATATTTTGCACGTGCCTTCTTTTTCCCCTTTGACAAATGCATTCTGGAACTTTGTCTTCTGTCATGCAGTGGATTCTAATAGAGTGGCAGTTCTGAACCTGTAGGTTGCAAACCCTTTGGGGGTCCAATAGCCCTTTCACAGGAGTCGCCTGTGACCATTGGAAAACACATATTTCCGATGGTCCTAGGAACCACGACACTATTCCTCTTTCTGTCTCCAGGCAGGTCCACCCACATGCAGATACATCCACATATGAGTACTCGGCATGAAGATTGCTACCCATGCTACACCATGCTTCAAGACAAAATTTCATTTATTTGTCATTAGAAATAAATATTTCACAATATATAATCACCTATTGTTTTGTCGTTAATCACTGTGCTTTAATTATGTTCAATTTGTAACAAAGAAAAGACATCAGATATATACATGATGATTCATAACAGTAGCAAAATGACAGTTATGAAGTAGCAATGAACATAATTTTATGATTGGGGGTCACCACAACATGAGGAATTGTTTTAAAGGGTAGTGGGATTAGGACGGTTGGAAACCACTCTAATAGCGACTATGGTAATAAGAGTTTATATCAATTTGCACTTGAGCATGGGGTGGATGCCTTCTTGATATAAGATGACTTGTGGATATACAATTTTTCTTATACATATATGCGTGCCACTGGTTTTATTTTTCTTAACAACACAGCCTAATATAGAGAGACCTTATAGGACAGTAAAGATTTGCACCACAGAGCTCCCAAGGCTGCAATCTTTATGGAAGTCTAGTCTTTTCCCCATGGGGTTGATAGTGGGTTCAAACAACTGACCTTGGTGCTGGCAGGTGCGTCCTTAAACCACTATCTCATCTCAGGGCTCCTTTCTTACGAAACGAACTGTCTTACACATTTATTTGCTAGTTTACACATTTATTTGCCGGCAAAGCCTCAGTCAGAGGAAAGAGAGTTAAATGACAGTCCACAACTGGTAGAGAAGAGACACTGGATCATTTCCCTTATCTACCCCTCATATCAGCTCAGAGCTGTGATGGCTCAGGTGGCTGCATATTGAGCTGTGATCTGCAAGGTCCGTAGCCTGAAACCATCAGCGGCTGCTTAGGAGAGAGTTGGGGTTTTCTATTCCTGTAAAGAGTTCCAGCCTCAGCAAGTTCTACCCTGTCTTAGAGGGCCACAATGAGTTGATGTCGACTCCATGACTGGGAGCAGTTGATATCAAGCCCTGATATCAAGGATCCTTGGTGGCATGGTGGGTCAAATGTTGGGTTGCTCACCATAAGGTGAGCAGTCCAAAACCACCAGCCATTCTGAAAGGGAAAGGTGAGGCTTTCTATTCCTGTAAAGAGCTACAGTCTCAGTTCTCCCTTGTTCTACAGGGTCGCTATAAGTCAGAATTGTTGGCAGTGAATTTTGACATCTCATCTTAATACTTTCCTTGGGTACTGTGGAGTCAGCCCCACGTCACTGTGACTTCACACAATGTCCCCAGTCCTGCACCGTCTTTATGCTTATTAGTGTACGGGGGTCTACTGCTCTGTCTGTTGTGGTCTGTTGAGAAGGTTCTCCCTTGCTTTCACTGACTGTCGGTTTTACCAAGCAGTATGTCCTTTTCTAGCAATCTCTTCCTTATCCTTTCTCACGGACGTGCTTCTCTATCACTGTTTTCTCCTGATCAGAGCACTGGTCTCATCCTCCTCTCCTCCTTACTCTTGTTCTACTGCAGTGGTTCTCAACCTTTGGGTCTCAACCACTCCGGGGATTGAATGACCCTTTCACAGGGTTCGCCCAATTAATAAATTACAAATTTACAGTATGAAGCAAAATTACAGTTATGAAGAAGCAAAGCAATAATTTTATAGTTGGGGATCACCAAAATACGAGGAATTATATTGGTCCTCTGGTTTCCAAGTTCACTGGGATCAACTCTCTTCCTCAAGCTCAGCTCTTTCTCTCAGCTTCAGACACATAACTCTTCCTCTCATGACTCATCAGGACTCCAGACTCAACATGGCCCAAAGTGCACCCGCTGGCATCTCCCTGGCTTATCTAAATGGACTGGTTCCCTTGCTTATACCTTCATTTGCCTGCGTGAGCCTTCCCACGTTCAGTGGGCATTTACTCTTTTACTCTTCCCTGGCTCCTGTTCTTGGCCCTGATGCCCATCCCTGTTCTCCAGGACTCTACCAAAAGGTTCCAAAATGGTCTCTTGGCCCCCAAACTGACCCATGGCTCCCACCGCTCATGAACATCCACTTGTGGGTATTATCAATGATCAAAGTGTTCAGGTATGAATAGAAAGGCTGGAGTTTACATCTATCCAGAGCTTTCTTGGAAGAATGACCGGTGGTCTCCTTCTGAAAATCCAGCCGTTGTAAGCTCCGCAGAGTGCAATTCTACCTTGGCACACATGAGATCCCCACAAGTGATAATAGGTCAATTGGAACCGGTATAACAATAGGCCTACTCTGCTGAATTCCTACAGCAGCTAACCATCGTCTTAAGACCAAGTTCAAATCGCCTAATACTGGACCACAATGTAGACCCTGCCTGACTTGCATTAGTCAGAGTTGGGACTCAGTTTGCGAAATGAAAAATTTAGAATTCATTGGTCAAGGGCGCGGAAAATACCCTTTCAAGATGTTACAAGCATACATGAGCATCTGAAAAGTCTATAAACTGTATGCAAGAGGTCCACACTTTACCAATGCTATTCCCCCGCTTTAGACATCCGTCTGCATCTCCTTTCTCTCAGTAATGACTCTTAGAGGTCCTTCAAGACGTAGTGCAATTGTTGATACCTCTAAGGCAGTGATTCTCAATCTTCCTAATGCTGTGACCCTTTAATACAACTCCTCATGTTGTGGTGATGCCCAACCATATGATAATTTTCATCACTCCTTTATAACTGTAATTTTGCTATGGTTTTGAATCATAATGTAAACATCTGATATGCAGGACGTCTTTTCATTGTTACAAACAGAACATAATTAAAGCATAGTGATAAAGTCCGCAACAATATGTAATTATATATTGTGACATATTTATGTGCTTTCCGATGGCCTTAGGTAACCCCCGTAAAAGGGTCATTTGACTCCCAAAGGGGTCACAACCAACAGGTTGAGAACCACTGCTCTCAGGCGTCCTTTTCTTCCTCCCATCAATAATTTCTTTGTCTACTTACTTCAGCCAGGCTTCTTCCCTGATCTGATCTAACTTAGTGTGGTCAACTCCATGATGGGATCCTCCCTGGAGTAGCCAAGCACTTGTAGGGAGAATAAAACTCCTTGATCTGGTCACAGTTTTGATATGACTGAGGGAGGTTTCCTTCAGGATGTGGCCTATTCTTCCTATAGATAGAGTATACAGATCAGCTCATTTCTACTTCTGGATCCTGTACTTTTCAAATTCTTCCTCTCCTTTTTTTTTTTTTAATCACAAAGGAACTCTTAAATCCAGAAGGAAAGGATCATGCCTTCTCTGTTTTGCCATTAGCCCTTACCATCATTTCGAATGAACAGTCAAGAACTGGTGAGTCAAGAACGGTGAGTCAAGAACTCACCACAGGTTGGAGGCTAACTCATGACAGCCCCGTGTGTATCATACAAGAACTACATTCCACTGGGTTTCCAGTGGTTGTTTTCTCAGAACTAGGTCACCAGACCTTTCTTGCAAGGTGCCTGAGAGTAGATTTGGTTAGCAGCAAGATGTGTTAACTCTTTGTACCACCTAGGGATGTCCTATAAATAATCAAAATTAAAAAAAGGAAACCCATTGCTATTGAGGTGATTCTGACTCACAGCCACCTTACAAGACTGAGCAGAACTTGCAAACCTGCCAGTTTACAAGACTGCAAACCTTTACAGAAGCAGGCAGCCCAGTGTTCTCCTGCAGGGCAAACAGCTGGTAGAGTCAAACCACCAACCTTTTTGTTAGCAATCACGCACTGAAGCGCTGTGTTTCCAGGGCTTTTGTAGCATAGCTACAAATGTTGGTGCAATGCCTAGTTACATGTGAAGTCATCTTTGTCCAGTAGGGCTAAAATACTGAAGCCACAACACTCTTAAATGTCACCCATTACACTGGAAGATGGCACTTGAGATGTTATATTTGTGCTGTGTCAGTCAATTATTAAACACCCCCCTTCTCCACTGACAAAACAAAATAGGACCATGGGTGAAGGATCCGTGGAGACCATGCCCACACATTTTAGTGCCTGGTCTAAAATAAGCATGGGGAGTGTAGGACTCATCTCCATGTGGTACCAGGATGTGCGCCCGCCCAGATTTAAAAATAGACTTGTTTGGCTGGCTCCAGGCCTGCGTGAGTCACCACAGAAACACCCCATTAGAGTGCACCCCCATGGATTGGCTTCCTTTGTATGTGCACAGTGAGTCAGGAGAGATGACTCACAGTTCACTCTCATGACAAAGAGAATTTGCTCTCCCTTCCTTTTCATTACCAATGTTTTGTAGGCTTTATTGGCACCTTCAAGAGACATCTAAGGAAGCCAGGGGAAGGGAAACACAGGGGGCAACTGGAGAATCGGCAATACTTATTTTTAACAAGCAGCTCTCAAAGACCCTTTCATCAGAATAGCCTAGCTACTTTGGGGCCAGATGGGAGGAATCTAATACCTAAGTTACTCCTGTGAGGCCAGTCAATAGAGGAAGGATAAGAGGGTCTGAAGAAGGAGAAGCTGTTGTTCAGTGTCGCCTGCTGGGTTGCTCTCGGGGTGTTGTTGATGAGCTGTCTGTATAAATGATACTTTTCTAGTTATCATATTCAAAGACTTGGTCTGAGAGAGCGACAGAGAGAGAGAGAGAGGAGAGAGAGAGAGAGAGGTAGTGAGGTCTGATGTCTCGGTTGTGGTGGAGATGCTGCGAAGTGAGAGGAAACTGATGTCTCTCTTCTACAAGGAATCATCCAAGGGAACTATGGCCTCCCAATGACAGCAACAGCCTGGATCCCAGGCAG
The DNA here is from genome assembly GCA_004026705.1 of Nesogale talazaci. Taxonomy (NCBI): domain Eukaryota; kingdom Metazoa; phylum Chordata; class Mammalia; order Afrosoricida; family Tenrecidae; genus Nesogale; species Nesogale talazaci. The sequence goes on along the minus strand of PVJH01012963.1, from coordinate 8,477 downwards.
TCATAAATGGGAGGTGAACTCTTTCCATTCTAGTCTGAACCACCTTTGATGCACACTACCTATATTTAGAGCGTTGTGTCAACTACCTCAGAGGTGAATCAGAAATGGATTCTATACATTCAAAGGAGTGAAGGAATAAAGAAACCACTGTGAGTTGTATTCAGAAGAATGGATTTTTTTTTTAAGGAAGAGCTGGCATTTGAATTGGGTGCAAAAGGACAGATATGGTCTACATGTGTCTCCCTTTTCGGGCTAGGTTCATTCCATTTATATCCAGAGTACTTGTTCCGGCGCAAGGTCTCTTAGAAGCCATCGGGATGCAAGCACATGAGCCTTCCTACAAAGGCAATGCTCCCATGCACAGCACTACCAGGAGTGGGTTGGTGGTGGCCAGTCATGCGGCAGAGCTTAGATTAGCAAAGTCCATGTTGCCCTGCTTTCCAGAGAACTCTTGCACAGTGAATTCTGCCTCCACTTTAATAAAAGGGAGATAAAAATACTAACCACCCACTTACTTCGGAGGCACATTGCAAGGATGGATAATGTTCAAAGTACTTTGAATATTTTGGGAGAGAAGTGCTCTATGAAAACAAAACTTTGTTAGCATGAACGTTGGAGGGGAATGAAGCAAAAACAATGTCTAGAACACTTGCTTAGGAGGGATAAAATATCATGAAATAAACACTAGCTTCTTTTTGCAATGAACAGGCATTCCGTAGCCAAGTCTCTGGATATCCCTTCTGCAGAAGTATGGGAGTAAGGGCCCAAGGTGTGTCTAGTGTATGAAAATATGAAGCAAGCACATTGACTTGAAGGGAAGATTTTACTGTTAAGAACGCGGTATCTATAAAAGGAATTGCAAGGCAATCTGTTCCATGAAGTGGTATTGGGGCCATGAATCATCAAGGTTGGAATAAGCAGAGATGACTGTTAAACAGCGACCAAGAGACATCTCTGAGTGATAGAAATGACTGTTGTGCTAAGATGTTAGGCAACAGGCTGGAGGTCTGAGTCCATGCAGAGGTGGCCTTGGAAGAAAGGCCTAGGGATCTCTTTTTGAAAATTAGACGCTGAAAGTCCTATGAAGAGCAATGCTGTTCTCACACATATGAGGTCATTGTGAATTGGACTCTTATCAGTGGCAAATGGTATGGTTAGTGGAGAAAGAGTAAAAATAAGTTTGTTATTATGACAGGCATGTTGATTGTGTCAACCTGGCCAATAAGAACATATGGGAAACATAAGGTCACTGTTTGATCAGAGGACAAAGAGATCAGTGACTCAGCAATCCTCACCTTTCTCTCTCTTGTGCTCTGCTGCCTGGACCAGTGTGCGGCTGCCGTAACTAGTTCTCTGCCTCAATTTATAAGCTATACTACCTGTGGGAAACCCAACACATGAGTTGTGTCACTAAAGCTTGTTTCCTTCAAGACCTGCTTCGCCTTGCTGTTGGTGTATACATAACTTGTGTTTGGGACTGTTGAATCATGCCATCTGACTGTCTGTTGGTGACCTACCCTGCTGTTTGCTGTCTGTGGCTGAACTGCCTGCATTGTTCTATAAAAGACTCAGCTGTCTTCTTCCTTGATCTATCAGTTGAAGAACTTCCAGTACATTAAATGTTCCATGAAAGTTAGTTGAACTGAGCCCTCTGTACTGCCATGTGGACTAATTAGCAGTTATATTCCTTCACGCTGCATATATATAAAATCCTAAGTGTTCTGCTTTTTTTTTTCCTCTAGCGAATCCTAACACCGTTGTATCACCAGTGCAGAAAGAGGTGGGCAACAAACAAAGTGATTATTGTTGAGTCAATGCCGACTCATAGAATGAAACTTTTCTGGTCCAGAATAAAGATAACAAAGTGGTGTGAGCAGTTAGTAACTTTCTGAATTCTATTTGCAATAAATAAGAGAGATAGTCCAGGTAGAAGAAAGAGATTTGACTTATAGTGTCCTATTTGGACCATAATTGCTACATAGTTTGGGATTAATTAATTAATTTCTCCTAAACACATGGTATTGTACAATCAAGGGGATATTGTATAAAAAATAACGTTGAACCATATCTGGTGTCACACAAATGCCAGTAATTGTTCTAGCAGATCTAAGTTCTTGGTGGAATGATGCGCAATCAGTAGAGTGACTACCAAGGGGAGCCAGGTATTTTGATCATGGAATTTTCTCTTGGTCTTACAGTATAGAGAATTCACTGGTATGGGGAGGAAAACTTGTAGAAAGGACCTAGTAACTGGTATGAATTTTATTTTGCTCCCCACAAAACATGTGTGGGAATCCTAATCCTTGTGTGTATGCATATAAATCCATTTAGGAAGGGTTTTTTTTGTTACGTTAATAAGTCCATATCAGAGTATGAAGTGTCTTCAACCTCATTTTTAAGATTAAAAAGAGCATATATGGAACCAAAAAGCAAGTACAAGCAGACTGGGAGATACATGTTGCAGGGACATACATGAAGCTCCCTGAGGAATCAAGAATGCTGGGTATACAGAAACTGGATATCTTCCCCCAAAACCCCCTTCCCTGAGATAATAGGGAGAGAAATTCCCTTTCAAGCCTGTGCCCTCACATCTAGACTCCTAAAATGGAAGAAGATACATTTCTGTTCCTTGAAATCCTCCAGTTGTAATATTTCTGTTAGGGAAGCCTTAAGAAACCAAGCCATGGATCCTGAAGTACATAACGGAAGCCAGAGTTGGACTCCTTTGTTTGAAGAAAGTCATAAAAATATTTCCCTCCAATAAACTAAGTAGGGACAAGAAGATAACAGAAATGACAACTGTTTTGGAAACCTGAGTTTCAAAAATGGGAGCGTGGAAAGACCCACTGAAATGGGAACGTGGTCAAGGAAAAAGTGCTGGATACATGCCGAGGATATTGCCATATAGAAGCTGACGAGGCTGAGGAGAAATGCTGATAGGGTCATGATAGAATGAAAGAGCCACTTCCAGTACAATGATTAAGGGAGATCCCCAAGATGAATTTGTGGGATTTTCTACATCCACTAGTCAGACCCACAGCCATCAAAACGGCAACCTTCCTAAGCAGCAGAGGAGAGACGATGCCCTTCAGTGTTTCAACAACGGCGATGAAACATTCGTAATGGAGAGGTCTGAACAGTTCTCCAGGGAAGATGCCTGATACCAGCAATCCCCATGCATATGTAGAGTGGCATGCCTTCCTGCTATTTTCAATAACCTTAACAGCTTTTGTTTACACCACGTTCACAATGATATTTGCATCTCCTCTTTCAATCCAGCCAAGGAGCTGATCAGCCATTCTTCCTCTGGGTCCCAGTCAATTTCATCCACTAACTTCTATGGCAGAGGCGACTAAAACATACTTGAGTGACTACCTGGGAAGACAAAATCAGGTCTCTGCCAGCTAGAAGTGCCAGGATACAGGCCTTCAGAAGCAGAAGAAACTGGACCCAAGCTGGCTTCTCCTGGCTAAGAACCTAGGAACAGAGATGAGTAACTCAGTTTTCCAGAAAATGCAGCTGGGAAGGGAACAAAGGGAAATGACAGCTCTGTTACAGAACCCATAAAATCATTTGTTGCCCCGGCACAATTACACGCATCCTGGGAATCCAAAGAAGCCTGGGTTGGGATGCTTCTGGACCGAAGACAGGCAAATGACAAGGGTTAGAAGGGGTCTTAGGAGAGCATTTTCCAGCTGCTTCTTTTTTTCACTCCTCTAATTCATGTTGTCTTCTGAACATCTCCCTGAGAACTGCTCATGGTATGACAAAAACTCTCACTAACATGGGGCATTTTACAAGGTGTTTTTGTTGTTGTTGTTGTTGTTGTTGTTGTTACTGTTGTTGTTCACTTGAAGACAATGTCTGGTTTTCTCTGAGTTCATCGTATTGAGACGCAAACGCAAAATGACAGTAATCTATGGCTTCGAGGTGTGCTTATTCTGGGCATCTGACACCTTCACAGAAACTAGTAATGAAGAACTATGAGACTTATGAAACAGTTCTCTTCCCTATGTAAAGGGTGGTTTCCTGTCTGGAAACTCATGTACCCCCAGAGTCTGCACCTAAGAGAGTGGCAACAAATGTTCCCAGAGGTCACAGTGCAGTTGTGAAACAGACACAGTACATGAGAAGACCTACCTGCTCTGCCCATCTTGCCCACATATAGAAACTTGAGCAACTTAGCTATCTGCCTCGGTCCTGTGCCCAGTGAACCATGCCTCGATCGCCTCATTGAAAGCCAAACAAAACAAGAATCGGGTCTTGAGCCCATTAGCCACAATGGCAGTGTGCTCCTTGATGTCTGTGAGCATGTGTGCCTCCTTGTCCCATTTGTTCCAACGTGTCCCTTAGTCGATTGAGATATGCATGACCATTCCCAGCTTACTTGGCTCCAAACTCCCAAGGCTCCACCTGCCATCCTTCCCAGAGTCCTCCTGCTCCTGGAAGATGTCCGTCACCAACGGATCTGAGTAGACAGGGTCTCCTGGAACTCCACCAAGATAATTCCCATAACTTTCCAGAAATAGGTTTCTTCTGTTATTAGAAACCTTAAGGTGGCAATAAACTAAGACCATGCCAGAGACCCAAACAGTGTTCATGAAATTGAGGGGTGAACTTTCGGGTCCCCTCTCATTCTTGATAGGAGAGTGTTTTTCTTTTTAGATGTTCCAGGGACAACTTGTGCCTTGAATTCTCAGCAGCAGAGGCTGGGAATGAAAGGGGTTAACACGTTCCTTACTTGCTCTAAAAAGACATTAGCAGATGTGGAAAACTACAAAATTCATGGACATGGGACTTCACAGAAGGTTGTGGATGCATGAAATGAGAAAAGAATGAAATTTCAAGTTGCACATGGCCATTCACAAATGTGTTGTGTGAGATTAGTAAATGTTCACTTGAATATTAGTAAAGGATCTATATGAGATTTAGTAAAACTTGTCAATGTTTCTCTAAGTAAATGTGATTTAGTTTGCAAGGATATGGCACATGAGCACAAGTGCTAACATAATAGATGGTCTGTTAGAGCTTCTCCTTATCAAAGGGGAAGACCCATGTATTACAACATGCCATATCCCTTGGTAGCTTTTTTTGCTGTCCTATGAAAAGCTGATGCTCTTTCCTGAATATGAGCCCCCTTCTCTCCATTCTCACAGATGTCTCTGTGGCACTTAGCAGGAAAGAAGCTATAACCAGGTAACTCCTTGCAACAAGCTATGTTCTGGTCCAGCAAGTGTGGTGTGGTCAGGTGAACAAACTGTGCTGTCCGTAAGTTTGGGGAAACATGCAACATTCCCATCTTGCTAAATATCAACCCAGCTATGAGAAGAAACAAAGTACTGTGAGGAATTTTGATCTTTCGTATTAAAACAGAACTGTAAGAAGAAAAATCGTACTAGCAGGGATAAGCACCACCAACCAACATGCATGCAGCATGCACACGTGCACACACATATATTGTGGCTACCTTACACAGAGTAAAATATACACTAAATCAACAATTGCTGCACTGATAATTCAGTGACAATGACTACATTCTTTAAGTTGAACAAGCCTTTTCCGTATCCTTTTCCAAGTTATTCCACTGCTATTGACAGGAACTCTCATCCCATAGGCAAAAACACATTCCTTTCTTACAAAAAGTAACCATTACTAATTGCAGATTTCTATTGTATTAGCTATCAGAGAGAACAAAGCATTTGTCCTTTGGGGACTGACTTGTTTTCCTAAACCTGGTGCTTTCTGGGTTCGTTCAGGCAGTGACATGCAGAAGGACATGCTGGCTCTTTATGGCTGAGTAGCTGCAGCTCAGCTCTTAGTTCCTAATGATGCCCTCCAATAAATAGAACCAGAGAACCTCAGTGAGATGGCTGATTCTAGTGATGGCACAGGAAATACACAGAATGAACCTGGAAAATCCGGTAGTGCTAAAAAGTAAGACAGTGCTCAAAAATAAGCAAAAGCCATCCAATGATGAGGTATGTCAACAGGAATGGGAACAAGTCAGAGATTTCCCAAATGGCCTAAAATGAAATTATTTGAGCATTAGAATAACTGAATATTGGATTGCACTCTTTAAGAATGAAAGGCACGAAAGACATAGCATCTGGGGTCTTAAAGGCTTGAAAATAAACAAGCAGTCATCTAGCTCAGAAGCAACAAAGCCTGCACAGAAGGAGCACACCAGCCTGTGTGACCACGAGGTGTCAATGGTATCAGTTATCAGGCATCAAGAAAAAAAAATCATATCGTTGTGTGTCTACCTTCCTGATATGATCGCTGAAGTCAAAGGTGTGCAAAAGGAAATATGGTGAAGAAAACTGATGCTGTCTGGCTATCAAAAGATATAGTGTCTGGGATCTTAAAGTCTTGAAGGTAAACAAGAGTATAACTCAGAAGCACATCAGTCTGTGTGACTGTGAGATTTCAAAGGATCAGGTATCAGGGATCAAAGAATTATGTTATAAATGAGGGGGAGTACAGATTGGAGACCCAAAGCCCATCTGTAGGTGAAGTGACATCTCTTTACAGAAGGGTCATGGGGAGGAGACAAGCTAGTCAGGGTACAGTACAGCAATGTTGAAATATGCAACTGTCTTCTAGTTCTTCAATGCTCCCTCTCTCTCATGATCATGATCACAATTCTACCTTACAAATCCAGCTAGACCAGAGGATGTACATGGGTACGGATAAGAACTGGAAAATGGGGAATCCATGACAGACAAACACTTTAGGACCAGTGGTGAGAGTGGCGATACTGGGAGGGTAGAGGGGAACCGATTATAATGATCTACACATAACCTCTTCCCTGAGGTATAGATAACAGGACAGTGGGTGAAGGAAGACATCAGACAGTGTACAATATGATAAAATAATAAGAGGAATTCATAAGTTATTAAGGGTTCATGAGGGAGAGGGAATCAGGGAGAGAGGGGGAAAATGAAGAGCTAATACCAAGGGAAGTAGAAAATGTTTTGAAAATGATGGTGGCAACAAATGTGCTTTGCATACAGTGGAGGGATGTATGGATTGTGATAAGAGTTGCATATGCCTTCAATAAAATGATTTTTAAAAAGTAAATATTTCACAATATTTAATCACAAAAAATAAAAGGCACGTTCAGAAATTAATCCTAAGTCTATATCTGAACATGTAAACAAATAGGGGAGAAGTGATGCCTCCCATGGGAAAGAATTGTGAATACTTTATGTAGGCACTCAGCCACAGGAAGAAAGAACAAAATCCCTCATTTCCTAAGTGTACCTTGTACAGTGACTTCCTTCCTCAGTGAAAGGTATGCGAAGAGCTGGGAGGCTTAGAATTAGCATGGTGGTATAGGTTAGAAAGCAGAAGCTCTAGAGATGAGAAGCAAGTTCTTCAAGTACCATGACTTTCCACCCCCACGCTGGCGCTTCATCCCAAGACTGTCCCATAGAAGGAAGCCTTGAGCTGATTATGTCCATAGAAGAACCTTTTCAAATCCTAAATCTATCCAAAGTTTAAGGAGCCTGGTTGGCATGATGTGTCAGCAATCGGCCGCTAACCACAGAGGTTGAGTGGTTGAAACACACCAGTCACTTCATGTAAGAAAAGACCTGACAGTGGCATCCTGCAGGCACGGCAGCCTCGGAAACCCATCGGGGTGTTCTACGATGACCTGCATCATGCCTATGAGTCTGGATCTACTCAACAGCACACAACAACAACATTGTAAATTGTTAACAGTCCTGATGTTTACCTTGGTTGTCGTTAGCTATCATTGGGTCAGCACGAACTCATGATGACACTATATAAAATGCAACAAAAGGTTGCCTGCTCCTGCTCCATCTTCTTGAAGGAGTCACACGTGTCTGAGTCACTGTTGTGGCCAATGTGTAGCACCCTCTATGATTGGAAGTGCATCTCCAACCTTATATCAGAAAATGTTCTAGTATAATTCATAAGGGTTTCATGGCTTAGTTTTCAGAATTAAATTAGGTCTTTCTCCCTCAACTCTTAACCAGACACTCAGTGGAAAATATATTGATGATAAATCTGCTGGTATTTTCAATACCAGTAGCATGGTTTCCCGCATTATGGCGACACAAAATCACTACAGCACCACACAGTGACAGGTAGTTGGTGACTGACGGATGGGTGGTTGTTACATAGGCGCAGCTTCCCTGTTTCCTGAATACAAGAAACCAGCTGCTGTACAATAGGTTTCACTTGTCCCCTTTTAGTATTTTGCAGATTGTGCATAGTTACTCAGCAACAACAAACAATTTTAAGAGGCTGACTCAGGGCAGCCATTGGAAGGCAGAAACTCCTTTCTGTGCATATAAAGGAACATTTGTTAGAAACCAGATGATTTCAGATGACTGCCAAACACAGCAAGAACCCCTTGTTACATAGTTTTCCCATAGAGAATTCCAAGATAATAGCACTTGCGAAGATAATAAAAAAGAGTGTGGTGGTCTAGTGGGCTATGCACTGGG
>PVJH01012962.1:40049-54901 GCA_004026705.1 Nesogale talazaci | reverse complement strand
GGGGGGGGGGGGGGGGGGGGGGGGAGAAGGGAGAAAGGAGTCTGCTGAAAACTCCTTGTCACAAGTGGCAAAATGCAGGCCCAAGCTTCATAATCGCAGGAGGTCCAGAGCCACAGAGGCTGGACAAATCCCTAAAACGACTGCCCAGAGGTCATCTTTAAGTCTTCCACCACACATATCCCCCCCAAGTTATCTTAAAACCCAACAGCAATTTAGCTGCACTCGTGGACAAGGTATGCCTTGAGCGAGGGACTCTTCTAAGAATATCTATGTAGGGGGCTGAGCCCCCGTGGCGTAGTGGTTGGGCGCGGGACTGCGACCCACTGGGATGGAGGTTCAATTCCAGCAGTGGGGCTGGGCCTCCTACTCCCACCACCGGACAGCAGTGATGCCCAAAAACAAAAAAAGAATATCTATGTAGGATCAGATTGACTCCAGCGGAGCAGGGAACTAGCTAGGGACCTGCAGGGGCAGGGAGGTGATGCTAACGGGGGAGGCACAACGCTGAAGAGGAGGGTGAGGAAGACGGTCAGTATCACTGCAGCTTATCTGTTTCAACTGCTGACCTGGCATTGTTTTTGCTGGTTATATTGTCAACAGCAAAATCTTAGTGAACTTGAGATCTGGGAGAACTCTGTTAGGAAGAGACACAGCCTAGCAAGTCACTCCCTGAAAATACAATTTGAAAACCAGTCCTCTGAGCCGTGCGGTAACCCTGAAGGAAGGTCTTGCTTGTCCTCTTGTCAAGATGGCATGTGTGCTTGGAAGCAGGATTAAGGGACTTTTGCCAGGGCACCGAGACAGAAATGGGTGGAGCCAGAGTTCACATCCTCATCGGACTTTAGGCCTGCGGTTTTTCCGTTCCACCCTGCTCCCCCTAAGCCATTTCCACAGCGGCCGTGCCTGTCATCCGTGGGCAGCAAATGCAGGCTCTCTGCCAGGCGTGGCCCCTAACTTTGGCAACTTAGAGAAGTGGCACAGGCTGCTGGCTCCCAACCTCCCGCGCGTGCCCGCGCCCCAGGGCGAGGCCTGGAGAACGTTTCACCTGCTCCGACAGCGTCCTCACTTCCTCGAGAATGGAGGCCACAGGCCGGCTCCTCTCCCGGCCCCTCGTGAAAGGAACAATGCAGTAACTGCACATGTTGTCGCAGCCTCGCATGATTGACCTGGGGAAGGAAGCACCCAAAATGAGTGGGGGCCGGGTCACAGCCCCTCTGGCCTCCCCCGCTGGCACGGGGTCCTCGGGCACCACACTGACCCTGGACGGACCTGAGCTCTCGAAAGCACGGAGCTCGCCTTCTTTGCTCATCTTGAACCCGGCTACCTAACCCAAACTGGGGTGGGGAGTGGCTCCTGGGGCAGAGGGGGGGCGGGGGTGAGAGGCTGGGCCGGGGCCTTGGCACACGTGGACTTTCCACTGCTGCTCTGACTACAGGGCGTGTCCACTCAGGTCCCTGGCTTTCGCATTTGCTTCGGAGATGCATTGGCTCTGAGATGTTGAAGTCAGCTTTCTCTTTTATTTGCATTCTGAATATAAAAGCCTCCGTTGCCACAATAATTATGGATTGCACATGCTCAGAGGGTTCACTACAGAATGGTTTCATTCATGAGACGAGTATTTTTTAAATCAGTTTACTGGGGGCTTATCGCAATCCATACACACATAGACTGTGCCACGCACCTTCGCCATTCTCCAAACATCTGCTTTTCCACTTGAGCCCCTGACGTCAGCTTTTCATCTTTTCCCCTCCCTCCCTGCTCAAACCAATATTTTTATCTTTTTTACAGTTTAACTGACATATAATGTACGTACCATGCAATTCAACGGTTTGGATCTATTAAAACAAGTCATGTAACTATTGTTTTTACTGAGCATCCCCACAGTTTATGCTGTAAGTTCCTCTTTTTCCCCTTCCCACCCTCCCCTCCCACCCTCGTGCATCTTTGATCGATTATATATTGTTATTGTTACTTCCACTGTCTGCTGTCTCCCTTCGCCCACATCTGTTCTTCGTCCCCTTGTGGGAGGTAGCTATATATCCAATCTTGTGATGGGTGGTTCCCCCTTTCTCGCCCTTCCCCCTACCCTCATGATAATGCACTGTGTTCATAATGCCTGTTATTTGGGGAGACCAGCAAGGCTTCCTCCTCAGGCGCCTCTGGGTGGGCTCAAACCTCAGCAGCCAACCACGTCAACCATTTGCACCATGCCATGAACAGCCAGAGAGTACGATCGGCATGTTAAGGTGCCTCCGTCACAACAACTCAACGCTGCTGAGCAAAGTTCCAAAACAGAAAACCCACGCTCACTACCATCGAGTTGATGCTGACCCACAGTGGACCCCACAGGCCAGGGCAGTAAGGCCCCCGTAGCTTTCCAAGGCTGTAACTCTTTGTGGGAGCAGAAAGCCTCATCTTCTCCTTCAGAGCAGCTGGTGATTTCGAACTGCTGGCTTTGCCACCACGGCTCCAAGTACCAAAGGCAGTTAGAGATTGTTCAGAAAGCAAGGGGCACTGCTATATTCCAATACAGCCTCTGCTACAGGAAGGTTATACAGTCACCGTAGTAATCAAGAAAAAGCTTTGAAGCTTCAAACCAGAGAGGCAATTTTTATAAGCACATGCATAGAAGCACATGGGAAAAGAACAAGAACGATGTACACAAAAAACAGGAACAGTATCGTTAGACTTGTCTAATTATGTATGGATCATAATGGGAGTTGTATGAGCCCCCAAGAAAATGATTAAAAAAGAAGAAGAAGACCTTCAATAAGACAAGTGACAGTAAAGCAGCTGCAGCCATGAGCTTAAAGCCCACCCTTGTGAGGGCGAAGCAGGACTGGGCAGTGTGCCCTCTGCTGGCCATCGGGCCGCTGTGAGTCAGAACCGAAGGGGCAGCTCCGAACGAAGACGAGCGTGACTTTGATCATAGGCAGAAGTCTATCCATGGTTCTGATGGCCTTCTTTATACTTTCTTACCTCTTCCTTCAACAAACTGCAACTATTTCAGAATCTGATTTTTACTTTCCTTACTTGAAATCGGGAGAACCTGATCAGGAGAGCCTGGTAGGTTTTAAGTGAAAGGTTTACAGAACCTGGTATAAAAAGGGGAGGTTGGGGGAGAACCCATCTCGGTGCACGAGGGCAAAGAGCACTGCTGAAAAGCTTCTACCCGGAACAAGGCTGCCTCTGAGGGGGGCATTGGAGACACAGGAGGAGGGTGCGAGGGAGTCTTGCTGGACACCACTGGTTGCATATTCTACACCCTGTGCAGGTGCTACTGTCTTAGGTCATAAAACTGCATGTGAAAAGCAAGACCAGAAGCAAAGGAGGGCTCCCTCCCGTTCCCGTGGGCAGGCACTCACACGAAGGCAGAGGTGGCGCTGGCGCTCGTCTGCACCGGCATGACATCGGCGTAGGTCTCATCCAGAGAGAGCAGCACGTTGGCAGCCTGCTGGCCCGCCTCTGCCACCGCCAGCAGCCGGGGGAGGTCTCGGTAGGCATCAGGCCCCGCCAGCAGATCCACAGCTTTCTCCCTGTGGAGCAGCTCCTCCTTCAGCCTCTCGGCCATGCAGCCTGCGGGCGAGAGGAACACAAGTCCCCATTGGCCAAGGCCTCCCTCTCCCAGGCTGCTTCCCAAGGCCTGGAACCTCTAGCTGGGGGTGGCGTCTCCAAGAGAGGCCGGCGTCATCATCCCTCACAGTGGACCGGCACCGCGCAGCACACAAAAGGGGCACGCGAGCACTGGGTGCCTGTGCAAATCTAAACCGCGTCTAAAAACCTTTGCAGACACACATTGTCTCTTTTCCAGGTGAAAGTGCTACAAATGAAGAGCAGTTCACTGTCAGACGCTTGCTTCAAAACCAGAGGTCCTCAAACCACGGCCCGCAGGCCACATGCGGCCCGCCGAGGACATTTATCCGGTCCACCAGTGTTGTTGCTGCCACTGCCTGTTCTGCTTAACAGCCGACCCCTCCGGGGCCGTAGTGAATTTGTTCATAGTTGTTTTTGTTTTTTTTTAACTACAGTCCGGCCCTCCAACAGTCTGAGGGACAGGGAACTGGCCCCGTTTAAAAAGTTTGAGAGCCCCTGTTCAAAACCAATCTTATTTCCAATTACACTTACGCACTTTCCTCTTGGAGCTCGTACTTCCTGTAACACCTTTCGCAAAAGGAGTTGACCGCCTATGCCGGGGTCTTTCAGGCACAACAACAGGCTACTTACTGGTCTGACTACAGAACCCGAGAAGTCCATTGGATGACACACACTCTTAGAAACCATCTGCGGAGACATGATTCCTGAGTGCTGAAATCACTAACAGCTGCCCCCAGGGGCTTCTAATGAGATGGCCCTGAAAGGGACGAGCGCTTTGAAAACACAAAGATGCCAGCCACAAAAAGACAGCAAACATGACTGTGACACAACCTGAGCAGGAAACTGCAGACACAGAAAGCCAGTGAGTGATGGTACCGGAGGCAGGAGGAGCAGATTCACTGCTCGATGGGGCAGTGTGTTTGGTGATGACAAGCTTCTGGACACAAGCGTAAGGGACACGGCGACTGGGCACGGCGTGTGAGCAATGCCACCAGCGAACGCACCTGACTGTGGTTACAGTGGCAACCTTCAGGTTGGCTATTTTATCACCAGGGGAGGAGAAAAACATTTCCGCTCACTCGGCATGCCTTACTCATTATCCTATCATTATATAATTTCCCATCGGCTGCTAGCCCACCCTCAGGAGGGGTCCCCCTAACTACTCCACAACGGACAGCAGCGCCTACACTGCACAGCCCATGGAGAACCGAAGTCTGGGACCGAGAGGACGTGGGATGTTAATTCTTGAAATGCGCTTCGCCCCGTCACTGGTGTCAGAGCTGCCCGGCCGAACTTTCTCGACCTGCGCTGTCCAACATGGTAACCACTGAAAAGGCGGCTACTGCCACTGAGCAGGCTATTTTTCTCCTGGGTTTTTTTCTTTACACTTGCTGTGGTGGTTTACGTAGATGTCTATAAAGCAAAACTGTCTTCAACAATTCACACGCATCTTGCTTGGTCCCTTGGACTGCAATCCCCACAACCGAACTGGAGTCGCTTCCCATGCCCTCCCTGGATTCTTCTGCACTTGTCCTCCTCCAGCCTCGTTCTGCCTTCTGGGCTTTGGCTTTGGACAAAGCCTGTCCCTCGGGTCTTGTGCAGTTGCCTGGGCTAGGAGCGCATTCCGCTCGGGCACTAGGGTTCTCTCTGACGGAGGGAAGCCCGGCTCACAGCCACCCCCACAGGGCAAAGTGGAACGGCCCCTGTGAGCTTCCAAGACTCTCATTCCACATAGGGATTGAGAGCCCCTATTTTCTCCTGCAGCACAGCTGGTGGTTTTGGGCACTGGCCTGGCATAACCACTGGGCTTCCCGCAGCTCCTGCCCCCTCGACAGTGCTGGCTATCTCAAGGGTATCAGACAGCCTCCATCCAACCAGTAAATTGAGTCATTTTGAAGATTTCGCGTTTTGTCCCCCATTTCTTCCCACTCTATCCAGCGCTTCTACTGGGACCCCAGTCAGGGTGGGGCGTCCTCTGGCTCTGGTCTCAGAGTGGAACCTGAGGCTCATGTGGTTCCTTAGTCCTTTAGGCTGATGTTTACTGGTAGCTTTGATTTTCCTCTCTCTTCTGTGCCCTGGAGGTGAGAGGCCAATGACAGTATTGACCGTTGCTCAGTCAAACGTTAAGCCAATGCTGGTGGACTGGCCAGCGTCGCCCTGGACTTGGCACGTTCCACAAGGCAAGGCGGAGACTGACCACACTGGAAATTCACACTGTGCCTCTGACTTCAAACTCCTTCCTAGTCACAATGCTGGCCACCGGAACTACATTCGACTATAAAAAAAAAAAAAAAAAAACGTAAAGCCTCTCCATCAAATAGAGTATAGCAAAGAGTGAATCGATGCAAATATGGTTAGGCTAAAATTTAGAGTCTTGTCATTTGTTTCCCCTTATGATCCTTCCTTAATTTGTTCTAGTTTTTATTGTGATATTTTCTTTTGGATTGAGATTTTATCTGTGTTTTATTATGATTGTCAGGGTACTTTGGTATGATTTCCTTTACATAAAATGTAGGAGGCTGAGCCCCAGTGGCATAGTGGTTGAGTGCGGGACTGCAGCCCACTGGCTTGGCGGTTCAAATCCAGCAGCAGTTCTCCAGGAGCAAGGCTGAGCCTCCTACTTCCACCACCAGAGGGCGGTGATGCCCCCTCCCACCCAAAAGACGTGTAGGATAGGCAAATCTATATAGACAGTAACTAGATTAATGGTTTCTTAGGGTTATGTCAGAAGAAAATATGGGAAAAGGGGGATTAATGACAATGAGCACAAAAATGAGAAAAATGTTCTACAGTTGTGGCAATAATTGCACGAGTATTTTAATATAGCCAAACCACTGAAAGATAAGGCACGGAATTATATGTTAATAAAACTTTTTAAAATATTTGCATCCTTAGAAACCCAAAAATGTAGTCTACCTTGTCATATAGGGTTGCTATCTGTTGGAATAAACTTGATGGACGTTAAAAAAAAAAGACTGCACACCTTTCTGAACACCTACTACTCCAAGGCATAATGAAAAGGCTCTTGAGGAGCTTGATCTCATCTGCCTCTGATACTAGTGCAACGAGTGTACAGGTCACAGAAGGTTTCTTCACTCACTGGGAATTCAGGTCTTTAAGGGAAACAAACATACAGTTGCCTAACACGAAACCCAGGGCTCAAAACTAACAAAACCTGTGAATTACCGGGTACCTAGAACCCCGATCCGCAGCGGCACTCGAGAGCGGGGTCGTCTCGCCTTCAGGGCTTTAAGCTGATGGAGACGATTCCAAATGGTCTGCTCAGCCTTCTCCCTACAAAGATCAAAGGAGCAGGGGAGACAGAGCATGAAGATCCACCACCGAGCGATTGCGGGAGAGGGACAATGGGAAGAAAGCAAAGGCAAGCGTCAATCCTTTAAGGACTGTCCACCTTCAATACTGGGGTTCCTCCAATGAGGTCCCGGCTGCACAGCTCGGAGACCTGGCAAAGGCTTAGAGCAAACTACAAGCAAGCTCATTCCCTCTCGCTCTGTTGGAAGCCCTTTCCACCTTCTTTTTACTGTCTTTCCACGTTGTACACGTTTCCCGGACCTCAGCAATTTCTTTTCTACACTGCTGTTTTCTCCCCACCTGGGGGCTTTCTCGGGAGAAAGACAGGGCTTTCTGAACCCCACAGGGGCAGGTCTATCCTGTCCCACAGGCTCGCTGTGAGTCAGCATGGACTCCATGGCTGTGTGCTTGGGTGCGTCTTCTGCCGTGTGTTAGAGTTTGTGGGGGACCTGCCATAGGCTCTCTTTCAGACTGAGCTCCGTAGTCGGACTCAATAGATGTCTCATTTGTAAATCTCCCACAGCATGTAAGTCAACGGCTTGAGCAAAGGCCCTCAAACAAAAAGATGTCCATTGAGTCACTGGCAGTACCGCTTGGGAAACATTTACACGAACTTATCTGCACTGGACATAAACCAGGTAAGGAAGTAACAGACCAGGTAGGTAACTTGATGGAGGACACCCAGCTCTATCTGGAGGAACATTGTCCCCTGACCACTGACCACATGCCAGCCCAGCAAACTCCATTAGAAACCCGTGGTATTTGTTACAGAAACCCCAGGAGTCATTGGGTAAGCCTGTTTCTTCTTCATCTACCACATCTCCCTGTAGGAGTGAACTCATGGTCTCTGCCTCTCTAGTGCTCGGCCCAGGACCAGGTCAGTCAGTTGTGCCCTGGCTAGTCCTCACTGCTGTGAACCTGGGAGTCATCCTGAAGATGGGTCTGTCAGTTCCGTGCCACAGGCAGGTCAAGCCTGGCACTGTTGGCTGATGCCCTCTTAGCTATAAGACCATCACTCTCTAGTTAAAGAACAAACTCTCACCTGATAGAACATGTGACAAGAAGGATCACATCAGCCTGAGTGGGAAGCAAGAGGGGGTAAAAACAAATATCATTACCTTTGAAATTAGCCTGGAAGAACCCCTGCCCTGCCATCCACTTTTAACTTGGCACCCACCTGACGGTGAGGGCTCCCTTAAGAAAAGCTTCAAAACCACTGGAACAGAAGAACGTGTCAGGATAAACCTCAACACAAAACCTCAATTGTGCACATGAAGTAAGCCACCCACCAAGGGTGATGTGATTCCATTTACATGGATTTTACCAATCAGGCCAATGCACAGAGGCTGCAGGGGAAAGGAGCATGGAGTGGCTTCTTCATGAACACAGGGGTTCCCATGAAAATGTTGCAGCCTTCATCAGGGGTGGTGATTACACAACAAAGCACCATCAAACTGCTATAAATCGCTTAAGGGCTTCATTGTATTCTCTTAATTTCACGTGGCCAATCATTTCTCCTTTTTAAAACTGTACAACTCAGCTCCATGATATGCACTGAACTCCTCATGTCTTGAAGCTGCACCTTGAAACTGGCAGCGGCAGCCCACCCCCCACCCCCCCGAACCCACCCACCCACCCAGGGCACACGGGACAGAGAGGAAGGCGGGTACCTCCTGGAGGTGACTGGTTCGCTGGTAGCCGCTCTTCTGAAGGATGGACCAAGCTATCTCAGTGTCGTTCACATTCATCTGGCAGCCATACGTCTCAAGGTAGACTGCAAGAAGTGTAAACCCATGAATAGGCAGACAGTCAAGAAGATGCATGTCTCAAAGGGCTCCATGATTGAACAAAGGCTCACAGTCATCGCCAAGTCCCGTGGGGCTCGAGTCAGACATGCCAGTGATCACCAGAAACACACCCTGGTAAATGACAGCATTTCAGAGCACGAGAAATATGATGTACACACCAATCATAAGCTGTATTTAAAATCACCTGAAAAGCAAGGAAATATAATTATAAAAAACAATTGAGGGCTGAGCCCCGGTGGCGTAGTGGTTGTGCGCGGGACTGCGGCCCACTGGGACGGAGGTTCAATTCCAGCAGTGGGGCTGGGCCTCCTACTCCCACCACCGGAGAGCAGTGATGCCAAAAAAAAAAAAAAAATGCTAAATTGAATTATATGGTTTCTGGAATAAAGAATTCCGTTAAAAAGAAAAAACTACCCACTGAGATGGAGGTTCAATTCCAGCAGTGGGGCTGGGCCTCCTACTCCCACCGCCGGAGAGCAGTGATGCCCAAAAAAAAAAGAAAAAGAAAAACCTAGACAAGGAAGAGCTAGCTAGTTGATAAATAATATTGGATGATTAGAGAGAAAAATGAATGTGAATAGATACATCCACTATGAATGTACTAAACACCAATTATTAGAAATTACTAGAGTCAAACATCAATGGAGTCAGCATAGTATTATTCACACTTTTTTTTTTTAACATAGCAATGTCCAGTCATAAGAAATAGTTGGGAAATATCGTGGCACAATCCAGTAAGATATTAATTATACAAAATAAAAATAAATGTAAAGAGAAGGGTTATAGTGTTTTCACTAAATTAAAAACAGCAAAATACAAATAATCTGTGTCATATGAGCACAGCTGTATTTTTATTTGCATATTACTAACAAAATGCCTGTTCACATATAAAGTAGATTTCCATAGCATCAAACGTGAAGGCTACTTTACGACTAAAAAGATAATCTTGAAATTAAATGTGATTTTAAGATTTGCAATGGTAGCCCAAGAACCAAAGAGAAGACTTCAGGACATCTACCCCATTATGTCTGCCATCACTGTGCGTTCCTTTATAATAACTTACTTGGTAAAACTTGAGAATTTCATAATCTATCAGCATTCCCACACAGCTAGCCCTCCAAAGCTAACTCTATAATTGAAAAAAAAAAAAAAACGAGGGGCTGAGCCCCAGTGGTCTAATGGTTGAGGGCGGGACGGCAGCCCCACTGGCTTGGCAGTTCAAATCCAGCAGCAGCTCTCCAGGAGCAAGGCTGGGCCTCCCGCTTCCACCAGAGGGCAATGATGCCCCAAAAAACAAAACAAAACAAAAAATGAAAACGAAATACACAAACAGTATAAGACACCCTAAATGATTGGGAACTCCTAAAAATTGGACACTGATGAGCATCACAGGATTTTTACCAGACGAGGAAAAAGAGACCCCACAGACTGAGGAGACATTTTTTTGTGTGTGTGTTTTTTTGTGTGTGTGTGGGCATCACTGCCTCTGGTGGTCCTGGGCACTACCCAGCCACTGCTGGATTTGAACCGCCAAGCCTGCGGGCTGCAGTTCCGCACTCAACCACTTACGCCACCAGGGCTCAGCCCTTGAGGAGACATTTTTGGCGATGACATATTAGACAAGGGACTTCCAGTAATTGCTAAAATGTATAGAAAACTTCAATAAGGAAGAGAGAAATAATCCAATTAAAAATGGATAGAGGACATGAAGAGACCCTTGAACACAGAAGACATTGAAGCATTGATAAATAAATGAAGAAGTACTTGCAATGGCTAAGTCACTGGAGAGATGCAAATCTGAACAATAAGGAAATAGCACCTGCCCCCAGCATTCATAGCAACGTTCAAAAAACAGAAAACAAATGTCAGGGAGGGTGTAAAAACTAGAGCCAGCAACCACTGGCGAAGGGGTGGCTACATGACCCAATCCTGCGGAAAGCAAAAAGATGGACACAGAAATACCACATAGCCTCAATCGTGGTGAGATCAGCGGTCTGACATGAAGAGAGAAGCACCCGCCTGCTCAGCGAGGCGCTTACTCGCCATAGCAAAATGATGGAGACAACCTCAGTGCCCAGCGGAAAAGGGGAAGACAAACTTTGGTTGGCTACCCACACGGCAGGCTAAACGACATTTAAGAATCATGATAAATCCGCAAAACACTCCTGGCCAGGGATGATGTTATTCAATCACAAATCGTGTGCAAGACCACTATCATAAAGAGCCCCCCCAAAAAAGGGGGGGGGGGGTTGACACAAAAAGAAACACTCTTTGATGTGTACCAGGGGTCAGAGGGGCAAGAAGTTCAGTTACCGGTTAGAGAGCCGACACATGTCCGCTTGGGGGAAACTCACTCCCACCCATCAATCCTCTCAGGACCAGATACAACCGCTCCCAGGGCTTTCCCAGGCTGCTGAACGTCCTGACAGGAGAAAAGGGCTGCATTTTTCTGGTGTGAATGACTGTTTTTGAGCTGCTGACCATGCAGCCTGTCCCATAGCCCACGAGGCCACTAAGGATCTGACACGGTTGGTGGGGGGGGGGGGGGGGGGTAAGGCCATGCTTTCTTATTCTGTACATAGAGCCACGGTGACTCAAAGGTACCAGGAGATGCACGGGCACAAGTACAGGCTGCACAGGGGTGGGGAAGAGCGTACACCCACACATAAATACATAGAGATGGATAGGATCCAGGATATGTATACACAGGTATGTGTCTTTGCTGTCAATACATTCATAAATGTGGTAGAGCTTCTAGGGGGAAAAGTTATGGAAACTTCTGAGATGTAACCAAACACCTTGAGAGAATGAGCTGCTGGGTCACCTGGCACAACAGAATCCACGAAAGAGCTCACGTAGTTCAGTCGGTAGAACATCCACAAAAAAACATGCTCTCCATCTTCCTTTAGGTCTCTCTCCCTCCAGGGGAAACAAATGGAAAGACACTATGTATACAATTATGCCAATGGACTAATGAACCACACAAACATCATCTCCTTAACCGAGACCAGAAAAACTAGGTGGTGCCCAACTAGCACTACCAAGTGCTCAGAAAGAAACCACCTTTTCAGGTGAAACTACTGCTCTCTCCCCATTCAAGTAAAGACGAGCA
Source organism: Nesogale talazaci (assembly GCA_004026705.1). Classification (NCBI taxonomy): domain Eukaryota; kingdom Metazoa; phylum Chordata; class Mammalia; order Afrosoricida; family Tenrecidae; genus Nesogale; species Nesogale talazaci. The sequence goes on along the minus strand of PVJH01012962.1, from coordinate 43,075 downwards.
AAGGAAACAGAAGACACAGGGAAACAAGGAGTCCAATGGGATACTGGACCATGCAAGCATCCGCCTCTCGACCATGAGATCAGACAGGCTAGACTGAGCCTGGCGACTGCTACCAGCTGCTCTGAAAGGGATCAACACAGAAGACCAGAGAGAGAGTGGGCCAAACCATGAAAGGCCCCCGGCTTACTGGTCTGATACAGACTAGTGGCACCCAGGGGCCTGCCCCACATCACCCTGCAGGTCTGAAACGGAACTCACCCATGGCTCAATTTCCAGTTATCGACAGGACTAGAGGGAAATAATAATACTAGAAAAGTAAGTATACCTTTCTAGACCAAGAGGGCAAGGAAAGAAGAGGGGTTAGGGAAGAAATGAACCAGGAAACACAGGGAGGAAGTCGGTTAAAGGATGTTACAATCAGTGACATGACACCGAGTGAGTAAGAACAGTTGAACTGAAAACTGACCTGCTCTCTAAACCTCCCCACAATGAAAAAAAGATGTTTTTAATTCTTAATGAAGCAAAGAGGATCACATTAGAAGGTTTAATCGAGTATATGAAAAATGCTGAGCAAAACTCAAAATCATTTTTTAAAAAGACCAGAGTAGTCGGTCAGCCGGAGACTGATGGAACTCTTAAGACGACGGCCCTTTCACTCCTTCAGGTCTGGAAACCAATCGCCCTCGTGATTCAAATTTCACCCAGATGAGACTGCCACCGAGTCAGCTGCAGCTCCCACCGAGCCTGGAGGGCAGGCAGAACTGCCCCCGTGGGTTTCCAAGCCTGTTCCTCTTTTCCAGAGTAGACAGCATTATTTTTCTCCCACGGAGCAGCTGGTGGTTTCAAACTGCTGATCTTGCGGCTCAGTCTGCACTGCCAGGGCTCCTCCAGCCAAACAACACGGCAGGTCTCTTGGGCGTCGGTAACATGAGGGTGATATGCACACCTTAGCATATTCAGCCATGTAAGACCAAAAAAGCTGAAAACACGTTAGCTCGGTCCTTAACATATTTTGTGTGGCACAATTCGATGGTTTAGAGCGAAGAAGGCGCTGTGCGATCACCAGCACAGAAAGAGAAAAGAAAAGAAGGACTGAGCCCCCGTGGTGTAAGTGGTTGAGTGGGGGACTGTGGCCTGCGGGGTTGGTGGTTCAAATCCAGCAGCGGCTCTCAGGAGCAGCGCTGGGGAGCGCCCACGACCACCAGAGGGCTGTGATGCCAAAAAGAAAAAGAGAGAAAAGACGAGCAGCATTTGCCAGAAGACAACGTTCAGCAGAGTCAGGGGAGTAGGAGGAATGGAAACAGGAACCACGGGAACGAATGGGATAAAGCGAGGTTGCTCCGGGGAGACTGTTGTGACGGGGATGAAACTGAACACGTGTAAACCGTTGCATGTCAAACTGATGATCGGCTCTGTACATGTTCACCCCCCAAAAGTGTTGCGCCTATGTGAAAAGATAATGTCGCTAATCTACATATGTAAGCCACTTTTAAGACTCAAGTTCTGGAGGCTGGAAAGGAGAAGGCAGGAACCCGAAAGGGGAATGAGGAACAAAGCCCACCTTTTCGCTGCCTTCCCAGAAGTCCATCCTCTGTGAGATAGGGGGGTGGGTCCTCGGCTTCCAGAGGAGGCAACTTCTCTGGAGGAGCAGACGCACTGCTTAAAAAATGCTGAAAAGACGGTCCTGTCAGGAGCCTGGTGCTGAAATCCTTCGGAAGGTCATCCTTCTGAGGCCTCTCTGGGTTGGGACAGGCAGTGCTGGGTCGACTGCTGTGCACTCTGCAGTTCTTGAGTGGTAGCCATGACACCCAGGGCCCCGTCCCCAGCCTCAGAGGCCCCTGAGCTCGCAGGACATGCTGTAAAGGCTGCATAACACTTAGCAACTTCAAAATCTGCAGGACAAGACACACATCACCATGTATGGAATGCTATGTATGGGGCACTGTTCTAAGTATTACAAGGCCTTACCTCTTACATCATTTAATCCTCCTCCCACCCCCCACCACCACCCCCAAAAAACATTAAGAAGCTCCTTTTAACAACATGTCTATTTTGAGCTGAGCCCTGGTGGCGCAGTGGTTGTGTACAGGACTGTAGGCCACAGGATTGACGGTTCAAATTCAGCAGCAGCTCTCCAGGAGCAAGGCTGGGCTTCCTACTCCCACCATGGCAGTGATGCCACACACACACACACACACACACACAGAGAAATATATATGTATGTATGTATATATATATACACATATATATGTCTATTTTATAGACAGGGGAACTGAAGCAAATTCGCAAAGCTCACACAAGGAAGCAGCAGAGATGGGGGCCAAATACAGGCCTGTTGCAAGCCAAAGGAGTGGGGAGATGAGCTTCAGAGCCGGAGCCTGCTCTACAGGTGGGAAGCGTATTAATGCATTAAATCCTTAGCCACCGAGACAACAGGCATTACTCTTATGCCCATACAGAGATGAGGATAGGGACCCAGAGACTGAGGAACCTACCCACGGCCCCACCAGCCTGCAGCAGCACAGCCAGGAAGCCAATGAAGGCTTGCCTGCGGGTCTGCAAAACCCGGGCCCCCAGCCACTTGGCTACATTGTTTCCAAGTTTAGTGGTCAAGGTCTTAGGGCATGTTCCCTTGCCCACACTGCCTGATATCTCTTTTTGTTGTTTTGTTTAATCGCACGGAGAGCCGGCAGCTTAGTCGATTCATGTTGGTTCGCAGCTCAGCACGTGGCCCCCGGGCGTCCACCCCAGCCCTGTCTGTAACGTGAGGATAATGTACCCAGCACCCTTGATCATCTGTGAGGATCGAATGAAAGAACGCGAGTAGAACGCTCCTGGAGCCCAGGGCAGAGGATTCCGTGCAGGGGGCGCAGACATGCACTGGTCGTGGGCAGTGACGACACCATGGCCAACAAATAATGCCAGGCCCGGCGCTAACTGATCTCCGTGGGTTATTCTTTTATCCAGGCAAGCAACACTGCGGGGCAGACTTGACAGGTGACACGCTAGGGGGGGGGGGGGGGGGG
>PVJH01012962.1:0-39949 GCA_004026705.1 Nesogale talazaci | reverse complement strand
GCCGCCGCCGCCGCCGCCGCGCGCAGACGCACGACTTCCGTTTCCGTCGCCACTTCCGCCCGGGTCCGGCCAGCGGAAGTGACTCGTCGACGCGGTCCGGGGAGAGCCGGGCTCCGGGCTTGCCGTGAGCGCGACGCGGGAGTGGCGCGTCGTCGCCAGCCGCGGCGGCTCTGGTGCGTTGGGTACGTGGCGAATGAGAATGAAGTGTGTTCTAAGCCCCCTGGTATGTCAGAATAGAATTAAGGGTCTCCAGGCCTTTCTTCCGAGGCGCCTGGGGGAGAGGACTGGGGACGGGGTCCTCTTCCCCTCGGCTACCTTTCCGTTCGTGGTGTGCACTTAACCGTTTGCGCCACCACCCAGGGACTTATGCAATAGAAATGTGCACGCTAGATTTCAAAGAAACCGTGTGGGTTTCTCTGAAAATAACTATTGATTACCTTCTTCAGCAGTACTACCCCGGATTCACTGGGACAGGGAAACACATCCTTTCAAGTCATGTCAACAGCTTTTTACCTTTTCCGTGGCTACCGGGAGATGTTAAAGTATTATATTTCGCGTTATATTTCAGTTGGACAGCACTGTCCTCTAGGCTGGTGGTTCTCGGAAGCACTTCCCAGCACGGACAGAGGGACACACACACACACACACACACACACACCCCTGAAAGCTGCAGATGCACATCTGCGCTCTCTAGGAGACACCGCCCCGTGGGTGGCTAATGGACCACCATTAATAATGGTCATCTCTAATTCTCACACACACACACACCCAGACCTTGATGCAGGACGGACTCCTGCCCATTCCGGTCTGTTACAGTAAATAGCCATCCTCCCAATTACACTAGGAAAATCTGGGCAGCCGTATTCTTTCCTGCCCTCAATGCCTGTCTGCTGGGATTCCAAAAAGTCTCAAAATTGTTCTCTTTCCTGCCCCGTCCCGATCCCCCCCCACCCCCAGTTTTAGCCCGGGACATGGACACTGTCATCCTTTTTTATTTCTTGTTTGTTCGTTTTACAGCGTGGTTGTACTTTGGACTGCTCATCAGGAGGTCAGCAGTTTGAAACCACTAGCCACCCCTTAAGAGAAAGATAAGACTTCCTTTAAAAAGTTACAGTCTCGGAAATCCACGGGGCAGTTCTACCCTGTCTGTCCTACAGGGTCACTGTGAGTAGGCGGGCATTGACTCCATAGCAGTGTGGAGTTTGAAGGGAAATACAGTCATTATGTCACACAGGGTCATCCTGAATCAGAATCACTCCCTTGGGCCACTGTCAATCTTAGGAGAAACTGGCACAAACTATTTCCTTGTCTCCTCCCACACTAAGCTTTGGAGAGTTTGTTGTACTAAAATCATTTAAAAATAAATCCTCTCCCCAGGATTGAAAACTCCCAGTGGCTTCCATTGCCCTTCCAATAAAATACAGATTTCCCACAAGGGTTTGCAGAATTAGACTTCTACTTCCTTCTCCAACGTACACAGCAGAAAGCGGGCAAGATGGAGAGTTAGGAGAGCATTTAGAAGGTGATGGCTTCCGTAGACGAGATAGGGAAGTCTTCAGCTTGTGGGGGGGGGGGGGGGGGGGGGGGGGGGGGGGGGGGGGGGGCGGTGAATGTGACTAGAAAAAACAAAACCCCTAGGTCCCAGGAGTTTGAGATATATAGCAAAAAAGTTCACACCTTCTATCTCCTTAGGTGACTGGTGCCTGTTTAGTCAAAACCACGAAAGCGAAGCATAACCCAGAAGTGTAAAAACAAAAGAGTTTCGGTTTACTGTGATTCTCCAGATAACCTGGAATGAGATCTGATCATTTGAGAAAATTAGCAGCATCATGGCAGTCCAAAATGTCAAAATTCCTGGGAAAGTCTTGGATCACAGAGGCAGGCTCTTGCATACTTGAGATGGTAAGGTCTCCAGGCGGAGAATTATTCAGGTTTATTGTCAAGGTTTTTGAGTGCCAGGGCGAAGGAGTGTCCTGTCCTAACTCGGTCATGGGGAAGAGGGCACCATGCCACAAGGGACTCAAACACAGTGGCAGCATCTACAATGTAGATTCTACATTGTAACATGAGTTTGGAGATTAAAGGGGGATGCCCTTCATTCACCCCACAGAGAGCAGATCAAGGCCAGCTCCCATCCTTCTGGCCACACCAGTTTCCTGGGTCTGTCAGTTTCCTGGGTCCGTCCTATCTTTTTTGCCACCATTTGCCTTCTTCACAGGATAGAGGAATTCTAGAGCTGGAAGGAAGCCTTTGTGAGGGCCTCTAATGTGGAAATCTGGAAGAAGACACAATTTTTATCCAAGTTTCTTGGCATTTTAGAGCCCAACTCTTGCAAATCTCCCAGAAGCCTCAAAGGAGACCTCAGAATGGTGAAGGGGCAGGTAGCCACCCAGCACAGCAGCCCAGGGGAAAGGCCCAGAGGTGGAATGGAACAGGGGCTTGAGGAAACCACTTGGACAGAGAATCTTTGTGTTGGAGTGTGGGGCCAAGGAGGGCTGTGGGAGATGGTCACTGGACCTCATGGGGGTGCAGCACTGGTAGGGGGTGTTGGGAATGGCTGTTGAGTGAATGTATAAAGGAGGGAGCAGACAAGGCTCTAGAGATCGCCAGTCATGCTGCCAGTGTGGCTCCGTGAGCAGTCATCTGACAAGCATCCCCTGGCCTGCTACCTCCTGCCCCCACCACAAAGCGGAGAGGTGATGATGACTGAACAACTGCGCAATCCCCTCCTGCTCTGTGTTTTCACTCCCCCACGCTGTCAGGCTCCGCTGTAGGACTTGTTTGGGTGCACAGGGTAGGTGTGGACCTGGTGATAACGGAGGCTGTAAATGGGCTTGTGCATCTGGCCTTTCTACATCCCAGGGATGTGCCAGCAGGAAAACATGGCGAAGAGCTGCTGGCCCTTCACCTCAGGCTTCAGAAGGAACAAACAGAGAGTATAGCTGAGCCCAACTCACATTCTGAATCAAAGACACTCAGGAGAACCCAGCTTATAATCATCAAACCAGTCCCATGAGAATGAAAAAAAAAAAAAATTTTTTTTTTTTTTTTTTGCTGTAACCACTGAGATTGGGGCTGGTTGTTAACACCGCATCATTGGAAACCCTGGTGGTACAGATGGTTAAAGGTCGACAGTTTGAACCCCGCTAGAGATGCCTCTGAAGAAAGCTATGATGCTGTGCTTCTGGAAAACCACAGCCTTAACAACCCACAGAGCAATTCAACTCTGCACAGAGGAGGTCAACATCAGTTGAATTGACCAGAAAGCTATTTACAACAGCCGATGGAAGCATGCTTCTTCAGATAGAGGTCAACTTCAAAATCTTCTGAGAGAAACCTCTCCTAACCCTCCCCAACAGGTCACATCCCTGCTGACCTCCCTGCTATGTGTCTTTCCAATCAAACCACACATTTGACCAAAGGATCTTTTGATGAATGTCTTCCCCCTGATGACGCTGTCTTGCTCTCAGTTGAGTCAGTTCATAGTCCTAGGGTCTAGCACACAGATATGCACTATTTCTTGGATGAACAATGGATGGATAGATGGATGGACTGGTGAGTGGATGGACAGATGAATTAGATTGATTAGCGGGTGGATGGATGGATGGATTTGGTGGGTGGATAGATTATTAAGTGGATAAGTGAATGGATGGATGGATGGATGGATGGACAGAAAGACACAGGTAGATGAGTGGGATGGACAAGGTCAAGAATCATTATCTCCAATGCTATACCCCCCTTTCCTCATCCAGGTTTCTAGAAACAGGTCTGTTAGATTGTTCTTTCGGACCAATTGAGACGGCTTTGTCAAGTACAATAGCCACTGGCCACATTTGACTGTTGAGCATTTAATATGCCATGAGTGTGAAAGTAGAACTGAGTTTTACAAATTTAAATTTGAAAACTCATACTCAATGTAGCTATTGGGAAATTTTAGCTCTGTTTGGACTATCTTAAGTATATGAATCTACTTTTATCAACTTGTGAAATTAAAAGACAGATCTAGGAGTCAAAAAAAAAAAAGAGAGACAGATCTAGTGTTTCCAGTTAAAGTTGGCATCTGAATAGAGATATGCTTTAAGTATAAAATGTACTTTGGATTTTGAGAACTTAGGACATATACAAACACAAAAAATGTGAATTATCTCATTACATTTTTATAGACTACATGTTAAACAATAATTGTTTTTGGTTTTTTTTTGGGGGGGGGTTGGCATCATTGCCCTCTCTCTGGTGGTGGGAGTAGGAGGCCCAGCCTTTGCTCCTATGGAGCCGCTGCTGGAATTGAACCTCCAGCCCAGTGGACTGCAGTCCCGCGCACAACCACTACACCATCGTGGCTCAGCCCAATAATTGTTTGTTTGTTTGTTTTAAATTATTTTATTGGGGGCTCATACATCGTTTTTCACAATACATAAACATACTATGTCAAGCACCCTCACATGTCCCCTTCTATTATCATTCTCCAATCGTCCACCTTTTCCCTCGAGCCCCTAGTATCAGCTTTTCCATCCCTTCCCCTCTTCCCCTGCTCTCTCCTCCCTACCAACCCTCAATACTTTATACATTGTTATTATTCTGTCATATATTACACTGCCCGACCTCTCCTCCAACCCACTCCCCTGATGCCCATCCTTCAAATAGGACCCTATATGTATATCCTTGCAGTTGGTTCTGTCTCTCTACCCCACCTTCTCTCTACCCTTTCAGCATCTCCAATCTAACCATTGGCCTGAGGGGGCTCATCCATCTTGGTTTCCCCATAGCTCCAGTTCCCCTCTATGCCAGTGTGACTTCTCCAGTCCATCTGGATTTGCAAGGTAGAGTTGGGCCCATGATGGTTGGGGGACAGGGAGGAAGGCTTCAGGAACTAGAGGAAACTTGTATGCATCATCACTGCCTGGCTGTACCTTGACTGGTCTGTCTCCTCCCCATGGCTCCCCTGTAAAGGGGTGACTAATTACCCACCAGTGGGCCTTAGGTCCCCACCCTGCTCTCCTCCTCCTTTGTAGTGATGCGATTCTTGTTCTTTGGTGCTCGATATCTGCACCCTTCGGCCCCTCTTGATCACGCATGCTGGTGTGCTTCCTGCATGTGGGCTTTGCTGTTTCTGCGCTGAATGGTGACTCGATTATCTTCAAGTTTTTGAGACTCCAGGCATTCAATCATTTGGTAGCTGGGCACCATCATTTCTTCTACTCTGTTTGTCTCTGTATCCATTTGTTTTCAGCAATATTGGGAGTCAATTGGTCCATTGATTTTGATTTTTGTTCTTTGATACCTGATTGTTTCAGCACCTCATTATCGCACAGGCAAGTGATCTTTTTTTTTTTTAGATTCCAATTCTTTATTTATTTATTTTAACTTTTTGTTTGTTCGTTTGTTTTGGGGGCATCACTGTCCACCCTCTGGTGGTGGGAGTAGGAGGTCCAGCCTTGCTGCTGGATTTGAACCTCCAACCCAGTGGGCCGCAGTCCCATGCACAACCACCACGCCACCGAGGCTCAGCCCCAAGTGATCTTCTTTTATGGTGGGTGTTGTTGCTTCTGAGCTAGATGGCTGCTTGTTTATCCTCAAGCCTTTAAGACTCTGATGCTATATCTTTTGATAGCTGGGCACCATCAGCTTTCTTCACCACCCTTGTTCATGCTTCCACCAATAATTGTTTTAATAGATTGGACAAAGAGACTTTAAAAATTCGTGGAACAGGCTGAGCCCCAGTGGCGTAGTGGTTGTGCACAGGACTGCGGCCCATTGGGACGGAGGTTCAATTCCAGCAGTGAGGCTGGGCCTCCTACTCCCACCGCCGGAGAGCAGAAATGCCCAAATTTAAAAAAAAAAAAAAAAAAGTTATAAAAAAAAAAATTCGTGGAACAATGGAACAAAAAGAATGGAATTTTCTGTGACCTTTTTGAAGGTCACTCATGTTATTAAATCAATGTGGTGCTGAGCTCCGGTGGTGTAAGTGGTTGAGTGCAGGACTGCAGCCCACTGGCTTGGCGGTTCAAATCCAGCAGCAGCAAGGCTAGGCCTCCCACTCCCACCAGAGGGTAGTGATGCCAAAAAAAATTTTTTTTTTAAATGTGACAACTGAAAGATGTAATACTACACACACAGTTCACAGGATTCCCTTGGTAACACAATGCCGAAGCAGATGACCACTAACCAGAAGGTTAGAGGTTCAAGCCCAGAAGTACCTCAAAGACGGTACTTCCAAAAGGCCACAGCCGGCACTGAATGATGCGGGTAGTAAAGGTTGAATTGGTGTACGTTCTCTGGTGTATATCCTCCACAAGCAAACCAGTGAAGCAAAGAAAACTAAAAGGTCACAACCCCGAAAGCCCCAGCGAGCACAGCTCTACCCTACAACCAGTGGGTCCACCAAGAGTCAGAATGGGCTCCCTGGCAACTGATGGGGTCTCATGCACAGCATGTGCATTGGCTAGGGTGGGGCCAGAAAGTCTGTAAAGTGAACAAAGCCTTTGAAGTCCCAGAGTCCTGGCTGGAATTCTAGCCAGGTTCCTCTTTGAGCCCCAGCTTCCTTTCTGTGAAACGGAGACAAATGTACTGCCCACATAGGTGTGGGTTGATGATCCAAGGAAATAAGCAATCACGCACACGTTTAGCACAGTGCCAGTGGAGAGTATGCGTTCTTGAAACATGACCTGTGATGGCGGTTAGTGTGACTTTCTGGGCAATGTAAGCAAGCGGAAAGTCGTGATCTTATGTGGTACACTGAGGGAGTGGATGAGAATGTATCAATACAGCTCAATCATCCAAGCTCATAATTACAGGTCTGGAAAGCTGACTCTGATGGGGGAATACCCACATAGTCATAAGATATAAATAAATCTTGGGCTGAGCCCCGGTGGCGTAAGTAGTTGAAAAATACTGCAGGACTGCGGCCCCCGGGCTTGGCGGTTCAAATCCAGCAGTGGCTCTCAGGAGCAGCACTGGGTAGCGCCCACAATCACCAGAGGCAGTGATGCCCCCAAAATAAATAAATAAATAAAAGACATAAATAAACCTTAAAATACATTCTCATGACTGGACACAGTCCCTCTGATAACTCCCCATAAAGGATGTGTCATAAAGGATCTACCTTGTAAGATGAGTCATTCGTGTGTCTGGCTATTCCCTGCACCTGGAGGTTTTCTATAGATAAGAGCAGTCAGATTCTACAGCCAACCCACCGTCAAATGATGTGGTAACCCTCTGGGGAAGGCTCAGAGTTTGTGGTCAACTAGCACTAGGTCAAAACAATGACTCACCTCATTGCTGGTTTATTACATTAGCCACTTATGATATCACCTACTGATTATGTTAGTTATATCACCTGTATGCCTATACCTTATGAAAGATCTGTAGGCTCCATTATATATACCAGTTGGAAAATGCATTCATTCTCTCAGTCCTGACATGGCCCTGTACCCCATTGTCTGCCTGTCTTTAGTATTTTCCACAATCGCAAAGTTGATCCTAAGGACACATTTGAGTGTTGCAGTCCCCTTTCCCCAATAATCTTACAGCGCTCTAAACACATAACAGCCAGCCTCTTGTCTGCAGGAAACAGATTGATAGTGGCTTTAAAATGTGTGCACAGAAGTATTCCCTCAACCAAGAACATTTTGTTCTAATAACCTGGCCTTCTGGGATGCTCACCTTCCCAACATGATTGCTGAAAACAAAATGGGTACATAACCAAATAAGCTGGTAGTGCCCAGCTATCAAACGATAAAATGTCTTGGGTCTTAAAGACTTGAAGATAAACAGGAGACCATGTAGCTGAGAAGCAACAAAGCCCACATGAAAAAAGCACACCAGCCTGTGTGACCACGAGGTGTCAAAGATATCAGGTACCAAAGACCCAGAACAAAAAATCATATCAGTGAGAAAGAGGGAGGGCAACAGAGTGTACACAATTGGACATCCCCTCACAGAAGGATCACAAGGAAGAGAAGCCAGTCAGGATGCAGTATAGCACCAATGAAGCACAACTTTCCTCTAGTTCTCTTTTTAAAATCATTTTACTGAGGGCTCATACAACTCTTATCATAATCCATACATCCATCCATTGTATGTCAACCACATTTGTACATTTGTTGTCCACATCATTCTCAAAACATTTGCTTTTTACTTAACCCTTGGTATCAACTTATTTTATCCCTCCCTTCCTGTCCTCCCCCCACCCCATGAACTTTTGATAATTTATAAATTATTTTGGGGGGGGCTGAGCCCTGGTGGCCTAGTGGTTGTATGCGGGACTGTGGCCCACAGGGTTGACAGTTCAAATACAGCAGCAGCTCTCCTGCTCTCACCAGGGCAGTGATGCCACAAAAAAAAAATTATTTTTTGGTCATATATTACAATGTCATTGTTTCTCTTCACCCACTTCCCTGTTGTCCATACTCCAGGGAGGAGGTTATATGTAAATCCTTATAATTGGTTCCCCCTTTCTACCCGACCTTCCTTATATCCTCCCGGTATCACCACTCTCACCACTGGTCCTGAAGGGATCATCTGTCTTGGATTCCCTGTGTTTCTGGTTCCTATCTGTACCAGTGTACATCCTCTGGTCTAGCCAGGTTTGTAAGGTAGAATTGGGATCATGATAGTGGGGTAGGGAGGAAGCATTAAAGAGCTGGAGGAAAGTTGCATGTTTCATCCTTGCTACACTGCACCCTGACTGGCTTGTCTCCTCCTGAAGACTCTTCTATAAGTGCATGTTCCCTTACCTACACGTGGGCTTTGGGACCCCAATCTGTACTCTCCCTCATTTACAATGATATAATTTTTAGTTCTTTGATTCTTGGTCCCTGATCCCTTCAACACCTCATGATCACACAGGCTGGAGTTCTTCTTCCATGTGGGCTTTGTTGCTTCTGAGCTAGATGGCCACCTTTTTACCTTCAAGCCTTTAAGACCCCAGATGCTATAGCTTTTTTTGATAGCCAGGCACCATCAGCCTAATTCACCACATTTGCTTATGCACACATTTGTCTTCAGAGATCCTGTCAGGAAGGTGAGCATTGTGCAATGCCAATTTAATAAAAGAAAATGTTCTTGCATTGAGGAAGTACTTGAATGGAGGCCCGATGTCCATCTACTTCCTTAATACTAAACCTATAAATATATGCACCTAGATCTATTTCCCCATCAGCATATATTTACTTATGTACATGCCTATATTTAGACCTCTGTAAATGCCCTTTGCCTTCTAGTTCTTTCCTCTATTTCCTCTTACTTTCCTCTTGTCCCACCATATGCTCAGCCTTCATTTGGGTTTAAGTCATTTCTCTTGTTTACATTACGCTTGATCAGTCCCTGCAGCCCACTCACACCCTCCCTGCCACTGATTCTGCATCATTTGTTATTGCCTTGGCTGTAGTTCTTTCATGCTCCCCCACCACTATCATGACCCCAGTCCTACCTTACGAATCTGGCTAGACCGGAGCATGTACACTGGTACAGATACGAGCTCATAATACATAGAAAAAAGTGCTGATAAAACAGAGAATCCAGAACAGATGGTCCCCTTGGGACCAATGATGAGTGTAGTGGGGGAAGGGCAGAAAGGATGAACCAATCAAAATTATCTACTTATAACCCTCCCTGGGTGACAGACAACAGAAAAGTAGGTGAATAAAGACACCGGTCAAGGTAAGACATGAAAAAATAATTTATCAATTGTCAAGGGCTCATGGGGGGCAGACAGAGGGGGGGAAATGAGCCGATACCAAGGGCTCACGTAGATGTTTTGAAAATGATGATGGCAACATATGTACAAATGTGCTTGACACATGGAATGGATGGGTGGATTGTTATAAGAGCTGCTCAAGCCCCCTAAAGTGATGCTTTTTTATTTCTTTGATGTGTCTCTACAAGAGGTGGCGCCTACTCTCACTCCCTGTAAATGTGAACTCGATGGGGGGGCTTCTATTAAGTGGGATATAGCCAGAGCAACATGTGACTTCCACAACCTTCAGAGACTTCTAGAGAAGCGCTGTGGCTTCCTCCGTGCCCTCACTCCTGGCTCACGCACTCTGAAGAGCAGCTGTGTCACGAAGACACTTAGCAGCTCGATGGTTCAGCCCCTGTGACAGGGAACTGGAGTCTCCTGCCAACAGCCGCTGCTTACTACGCAGCACCGGGCAGCAGCTTGTTTGCTCTTTAATGAAAGAATATGGGGCAGAAATGACCCAGTTTCGCCCATCTACAATCCCTGACCCATGGGAATGGAAAGATAAAGCCTGTTACTTTAAGCTGCTAAAGGTTCGTCACATAACGGAGTCTGTGCATGGTACAAATGATGACTAAGTTTGGTTACTACCTGAAAGGCCAGTGATTCGAACCCATCCAAAGGCACCTAGAGATCTACCGTACAAAGAAACCAAAAACCTTCACGTTGACAAAGAAGTAAAACTCTGCTTGTGGATGATAGGATCCTACTCGTAGAGAATCCCAAAAAGCTTGGCACGAAAATTGTTGAAACTAATTGCAGGACTGAGCCCCACTGGCGTCGTGGTTGAGGGCGGGACTGCGGCCCACTGGGTTGGTGGTTCAAATCCAGCAGCAGCTCTCCAGGAGCAAGGCTGGGCCTCCCACTCCCACCAGAGGGAAGTGATGCCCCCCCCCAAAAAAAAAAAAAACTAATTGCAAAGATTCAGGAAAGTGCCAAGTTACAAGATCAACATACAAACATCAGTCAGCTTCCTTTACATCAACAAAGAGAACTCTGAAAGGCAAATCAAGAGCCTCGTTTACAATGACCACCCAGAAGGATGGTGCCGTAGGACAGCAAACCCCAAGAGGAAGGGAGAGATGCAGTCAGCGTCACAAAATGAAAATACATATGAACTGCTGGCTGGAAAACGGATCTATTCTGTAAACGCTCACCTAAATCACAATAAAATATTTTTAGTGGAGGAAAGAAACAACGATTTAGGAATAAATATAATCAGAGAAACAACAGTGGGGTGGAGGGATGGAACTCTACAAGAAACCAAAAGAAATTACATACAAAAAAATAAAAAGAAATCTACATACATGGAAGAATTGACCATGCTCATGGGAGACTTAACAGGGTGAAAATATCCATACTACCCAAAGAGAGGTCCTGATATAACGCAATCCTGATTCCGGTTATAGCATCGTGTTTTAAAGAGGTAGAAAGCCAACTCACTAACTTTACACACAGAAAGGTAAGAGAACCAGAATAAGCAAAGCTCTAGTAAAGAACGATGGAGGCGGCTTCCGACTCCCCGACCTCAAAACCTGCTCCACAACTCCAGTAGTCAAAATGGCCTGATACTGGTCCAAAGATGACACAGAGACCAAAGGAACAGAATCGAGAAGCCAGTGGTCAACCTACCCACTTACAGCTGGTCTTTGATAAAGGGCAGAAACATATTAAATGAGGGAAAGATCGCCTCTTTCCCAAATAGTACTGGGGAAAACAGGCTTGCAGAAGAATGAAGCAGTGCCTATATCTCACACCACATTTAAAAAAAAAAAAATCTGGGGCTGAGCCCCAGTGGCGTAGTGGTTGTGCGCGGGACTGCGGCCCACTGGGACGGAGGTTCAATTCCAGCAGTGGGGCTGGGCCTCCTACTCCCACCACCGGAGAGCAGTGATGCCCACAAAAAAAAAAAAATCTGATCGGCCTCCCACCGCCCCGGCCGTGGGTCCTAGCAGCTCGGGGCGTCTCGGTGCCCTGCAGTCAGAAGGCATCCTGCAAGCGCCCTCCCCACCGCCAAGATGCCCAAAAGGAAGGTCAGCTCGGCCGAAGGGGCGGTGAAGAGGGAGCCGAGGAGCTGGGTGAGATTGTCAGCGAAACCTGCATCTGCAAGAGTGGAGGCACAGCCAACAAAGGCACCAGGAAAGGGTAAATCTTTGGACCAAAAAGTGCAGGCCAAAGGGAAAAGAGGTGCAAAGGGAACACAGGCGGAAGTCGCTCACCCGGGAACTAAGGAAGACTGACCTGCTGAAAATGGAGAAACGAAAGACGAGGAGAGTCCAGCCCCGATGAAGGAGAAAATGAAGCCAAGTCTGACTCATGTTTATCATGTCTTATCCGTGGGCCCTGTCATCTCACTGCTCATTCAAATCCAGAGGAATATTCTTGGGCTGAGCCCTAGTGGCGTAGTGGTTGTACGTGGGACTGGGTTTTGGGTTTTTTTGGGGGGGGCATCACTGCCCTCTGGTGGTCGTGGGAGCTACCCAGCGCTGCTCCTGAGAGCCTCCTTGGGATTTGAACCGCCAAGCCCACGGGCCGCAGTCCCACACTCAACCACTTAACGCCACCGGGGCTCAGCCCTGTAAAAGCTAGTTGTTTGTTTGTTTGTTTTGGGGGGCATCACTGCCCTCAGGTGGTGGGAGTAGGAGGCCCAGCCTTTGCTCCGTGGAGCTGGAATTGAACCTCCATCCCAGTGGGCTGCAGTCCCGCGCACAACCACTACGCCACCGGGGCTCAGCCGTAAATGCCGTTTTTTTTTTTTAATTTTTAATTTTGTTTTAAATGCGGTTTTTTAAGTAGTTCTAGAAACATTTTTAAGAAGGAAATCCCAATTCATTCCATTGTTCTTAAGTGTAAATGCTTTTTTTAAAGATGTGAAATCATTTTTTATTGATTGTTTATTGGTTGTTTATTTTTTAGTACAACCAGAAAATAGTGGAATATTGAATGGTGGGAAGATTTGACTGTCTTGGGTGTCAACATAACATCCCATGGGTTGGGGGAAAGTTTTTATATCCCAAATACAAAACATACTTAATGGCAACGTGGAGTCACTGTCATGCATTTATATGACATGAACATTTAAATTTTGTTTCCACATATGTTTTCCTAATAGAATTGTGTCTGAAAACCATTCTGTCACCCTGGCATTCTTGTCAGCACTGTGCCTTCTGTAACACCTGTGGTTGTGGTAGTCCAGTTTTCCTGATGACTTTGTAACATTCTGTGAAGGACTGAATATTTGAGTATGTGTATGTGTGACATTGAATTGTGAATTAGTGGGACTTAAGATTTAACAGCTTACCAGCATTTCAAGATAATGGTACTTGATAATCTCTTTTTTAAAATTTGCCTCTAGGGGTTGAGCCCCGGTAGCGTAGTGGTTGTGCACGGGACTGCGGCCCACTGGGGCGGAGGTTCAATTCCAGCAGTGGGGCTGGGCCTCCTACTCCCACCACCAGAGGGCAGTGATGCCTAAAAAACAAAAACAAAAAAGAAAAAATTGCCTCTAAATTTAATGCTGGAAAGTCACTGGAATTTAGAAACAAATTTTATCTACATACCATTTTAGAATTTTGGTACATGCATTAAGAATTGTGTACAAATTATTCATAATGTCTCTGTATTGATCTCAAAACAGCCAATAAAATGCCAGTTACAAAAAAAAAAAAAACCTCAAGATGGATCAAAGACCTACATGTAAAACAAATATAAAGATCATCCATTAAAAAATACAGGCACAAATGTAAGGGCCCTAATGCAGGGCATAAATACACTATCAAACCTAGTGAAAAAGGCACAAACAGCAGAAAGCAAAATGATGACTGGGACCACCTAAAAACTAGATGCTAATCTCCATCAAAGGATTTCACCAAAAGAACCCACAGACTAGGAAAACCCTTGGCAAGGGCCTTTCAGACCAGGGACTTGTCTCTGAAATCTCCCAGTAGGAGATCCTGGACAGCATGGGAGAAACGTGAACGCGAAATCAAAATCATCAAAGAGGTCGACTAGAGACGGGTAGGGCCCTCAGTCATCCTTGAGGTCTGGAACAGAACCCGTCCCAGTTATACTCACGGGAGTATACTCACGGGAGCATTAAATTTAGAGGCAAATTTTTTTTCTTTTTAGTTTTTGTTTTTTAGGTATCACTGCCCTCTGGTGGTGGGAGTAAGAGGCCCAGCCTTTGTTCTTGTGAGCTGGAATTGAACTTCCATCCCAGTGGGCGGCAGTCCCGCACACAATCACTACACCACCGGGGCTCAGCCCCTAGAGGCAAATTTTAAAAAAGAGATGATATATCAAGTACCATTATCTAAGCTCTAAGGCTCAGAGGATTAGGAAGGGAGGAGGGAGGGAAACTGGAAACCCAGCAAGGAAATGGGCAAAATGGGCATGAATTGTTGACTGTAAAAGGGTTCTGTAAACCTTCACCTTCGTCACAATAAAAAGTAAAATGAAGGCACACAGGTGGTCGCCGTGAGTCTAGTTGACTGTGTCACTATCATGTGACAGTACATAACCCACAGACACCACCCCCTTTCTGCCCCTGTGCTTAGAGGCCCGCTCTTCTACCAGGAAAGAGCCCCGTCTCAGGTCCCGTCAGCCACTGCTGAGATAGAAACCACAGACACAGGGTCTACTGCCTGTGTATTCACAGACCGTTTATTTATCCAAGAAGGAGGAGGAAAGAGAGAAGAGAGAGAAACAGATACCCCAAGGTGGTGGGGTGGAAAGAAAAGTTGAACAGAAAGATTCCTCCTCTTTCTCTTGCCACTGCCCCCGGGGACCCCAACCTCGGAGGGGACTTCTAGGAGTGACGTAGAGGCCTCTGAGTGGCCGGGCAGCTGTTGGCTGGGGTCAGGATCCCCACGGGGGCAGGTCCCAGACTCGGAATGGCTTCTGTATACACAAAATATCTCTCTGCAAAAGGCACTGTTGGGGAGGGGGCAGCAGAGAGGCTGCCCCGTCACAGGTCAAAGGGCAGGGGCCACTGGGTCCTGGGTCCGGATCCTGGTCCTGGAGACTGTCCGACAGGGGCCGAATCTCTGCAGCTCTCATCCTTCTCCTCTCCTTTCCCTCAGCCTAGCAGGGAGCAGGCAGAGAGCCAGGTTGGGTCGCAGGAGGGGGGTCGGGGTGGGGCACATGTCCCTCTTCAAGGCTGGTGCACCTGGTGACCTCTAGGCCAACAACCCCAGGCGGGTGACTTTGGCCGAGAGGAAGGAGTGGATGATGAAGACCATGGTTTTGGGGCAGGAGTGCAGGTCCAGCTGCTGCAGAGTAGACAGAGAAAAGGTTAGAGACCCATTCCACCTAGCCTCCAGGAAAGCGCAGCATCCCACCCCAGGGCATGAGGCCACCCTTCACTCACGATCTCTCCCTCAGCGCCCCCGAAGTCCAGGAAGAGGAGGCTGGCACCATCGTCTGAGGACATCTGCAGCTTCTCAAAGGGCTGCCGGAATAGTACAGCTCGGGGGGCACCAGGCTCGGCCGCCCACAGCGTGAAGCCCTTGTCCATGTGCACAGAGAGGCTACAGGGACGGCCGTTCCACGTGCAGGCTGTGGGGGAGGTGGAGGGCACGGGCATCTCAGAGACCCCCAAGTCCCGCCTCCAACCCCCTGTGCACAGCTCTGGCAAAGTGGGCACTTGAACACCACCAGGGGTGGGAGACCCATCGGTCCTGATGTCTGGCAGAGAGTCTCCCCACTCTCAGAAAACCTACACCTCACTTCAGTCCTGTTTGCAACAGCACCCCAAATGTGGAAAGAGGGAGTTTAAAAATCTGCCATGGGCTGGTCCCCTCCGTATGATGTCCCAGCAGACACCAAGCACAGCCAGACAGAGCCCATAAACGCTCCAGATAGCGAGCGAAACTTGGACTTCCAATAAACGCTGTCAGTGCTTTACTCGGTAAGGATTTCTAACTTACCCACTGCTTATCTGAAATTCAGGTTTAACTACAGGTTCAATATTTTCTCTGGAGCCCTGGTGGCATAGTGGGTAATGTGTTGAGATGTTAACCACCAGCCACTCCATGCGAGAAACGTACAGCTTTCTCCTCTCATAAAGAGTTAAGTCTTTTTTTTTTTTTTTTTGTGGGCATCACTGCCTCTGGTGGTTGGGGGTGCTACCCAGCTGCCGCTGGATTTGAACCGCCAAGCCCACGGGTTTGCAGTTCCGCACTCAACCACTTAACGCCACCGGGGCTCAGCCCAAGAGTTAAGTCTTTAAAAAAAATTTTTTTTTAAGTTACAGTTTCGGAAACCCACGGGGGCTGTTCTACCCTGTCCTGTAGAACCACTGAGTCGGTATCAGCTCACTGGCAGTGAGTTTTGGGTTTGTTTGTTTTTTGTTGTTGTTGTTGTTGTTTTTGGGGGGGGGCATCACTGCCCTTTGATGGTGGGTGAATGGGGACCCAGCCTGGCTGCTGGATTTGAACCTCCAAGCCAGTGGGCCGCAGTCCTGAGTACAACCACTACGCCACCAGGGCTCAGCCCTGGCAGTGAGTTTTTAATCAGTACTTTATTGGCCACACTACCCCAAGGACTGTCCAACACCCTTGACGAGGAATTGCCCAGCCTCCCCCCACACACACACACCCCACCCCCAAGTGCTGGCAGAGAACACCTGGACGCTTCAAATGATGAGAGGCTCATTACTGGAGAGGCGCCCTGAGACCCGCCCAGCCTACCTGTGGACACTTCCTGGACACCCTCAGCGGCCCGGTGACAACCATCCACCAGCTGGCGGGTCCAGGCAGCCAGCTCCTGCGGTGACTCCACGCTGAACAGGTGCGTGTCCACCCCGTGCCGTGTGCCCGTGCGCAGGACGAAGGAGAGCTCTGCGTCGTAGGGCACCGAGCCCTTTGAGGGGCCTGAGTGCACCAGCCTGGAGAGCGGGGACACACACACACACACACACACACACACACGTCGAGGTGTCAGGTCTTGGGCAGCAGTGAGACGGCTCTGGGCGAAAAAGGGCAAGGACCCACGAAGCCCTCACCTCCCGGTGGTGGGCAGCCAAGTGTCTCAGCAGGAGGCGTCGCCACCAGCCTCTCCATCCCCCTTCACTCCCTCTGTGGGGCTGTGGGGTCCAGCCTCCGAGTCTTCGTGCACGCTCACTTTCCTGAGACTTTTGCTCAGGGGTCCTCTCCCTTGAGAAGCCTTCCCTGACCTCGTCGAAAACAACACCCTTGCCACGCAAGAACCTTCCAATCCCTCGGGGCCCTGAAACTCACTAGAATGCCAGCTACGACGGAAATTATTGTCTGTCTGTCTGTCTCACTGTGCTCTCCCACCCAGTGGAAGTGCTCAATGACCAGCTCACCTCCACGAGCAGGCGGGAGGCACGAAGGCCCAGCCTAGGGTGGAGACCCACAAGTGACAAAGGTCTCGGACCCCGCAACTTGCCACCCATTTGCTATGTGGCCTTTGGGTAGCTCACGGCCCACCTCTGGGCAGCAGGCTTCAGAGTTCTGGTCCTTAGTGAACCCTCTCTGCGCATGACGCCCCGCTTGAAGCCTCGGGTCCTGCTTGGAGCTGCTGCGGACACTCTGTCTCCCACCTTCCAGGTCTGAGGTGCAGAATCTGGGGGTCCTTCCCTAGCCCCAAACCCCGCCCCCCACCGATATACTTTGGACTCAGCATCTGACTCAACCTGTGCACTAGCTTCCCCACTGCCCGCCCCAGCCTCTCGTTCATCTCCTTCTCCCGATGTCTCCCTCTCCCCCACCTTCTTATCTGGCAAGCAGGAAATCCTGTTAATTTTACCAGCCATGTGTCTTCCACAGCAAATGTAGCTTTTCTTCCCCATCTGCTGCCTGCATCCACCCCCACAAGCCTGCAGGGCTGCAGTTACCCCCACCTCCAGTCCTCGCTTCCCTCCTGCCTCCTCCATCCTGCACACTGTCCACATGGCAGACAGCCAGAGTCACACTCACGCACACGCACACACTTAAGGTGAAAGGCCTCAGGCAGCAGTGGGACCACGCCCATGCTTCAATTCTCCACTTCTTCACTACCATTCCTTAGCCTGGTGGTCACGGTCCCATCTCATGGCCCTCTATTTTTCCTGCACGAATTCCACACATTCATTCTACCGCACTCATAGTTCAAAGTGCATGCTGCAACCCTGTAGGCCTCAGGGCCTTTGAACAGGTTGTTCTCTCAGTCTCTGTGCTTTCCCACCCTTTCTTAGGTGGCAAGTCCTTCTGGTCCAGATGCTACCTCCTCCCTGAAGCCTCCCCGAGCCAGGCCAGGCAGGGGAAGCGGTCCCTACAAACCCACACAGTTAGAGCTGAGTCTGGGTCTGTCTCCCCCTCTCCTTGTCGGCCTTTGGGGTCAGCTCTATGTCCCCTCAAACCTTGTAGAACAGAGTTTGGTACAAAGAGGAGGTTCCTGATGATTGAGTCACCAGCAGGACCGTGTATCCTTTTGTTCCAAGGTCATGTTCTTCAGACAGAGACACAAGGGCTGAGCCCCGGTGGCGTAGTGGTTATGCGCGGGACTGCGGCCCACTGGGGTGGAGGTTCAAATCCAGCAGTGGGGCTGGGCCTCCTACTCCCACCACCAGAGGGCAGTGATGCCCCCCCCCCAAAAAAAAAAACAGACACCGACACCCAGACAAGGCAGGGACGTGATCCAGGCCTCCAGATGGAACACTCTGGAACAGAAGGGGCTGCATTCCCAGTTTCTGAGGCCCACCTCGCACATCCTCCCATGCCCCCAAGTTCTGGGTGAAACCCACATGTCCCTGCCCTGCTGGTCCTGGATACCTGGTGGCGATGAGCGGGGCAGTACGTGCTGGCCGGCTGAGGGCTTCTCGGGTCTGGGGGAGGCAGGAGTAGAGAAGCAGCTCCTTGTCGGTCAGCAGGGCCAGGGTGGGCGCTGTGCTCCCACTGGGCAGCTGCAGGTGGGGTGGGAAGAGGTTAGAGGGCCAGGGAAGGGGCTGAAGGGAGAGGAAGGTCCTCCCAGACCCGCAGGCACCTGCTCAGTCAGCCAGCCGATCTGCTTGAGGTCCTGGTTCCCAGCTGTGCTGGTGGCGGCCAGCAGCGCCTGCAGCTCATCTTTGACCCAGGGCGTCAGGGTGTGGACCTGAGCTTGGATGGCCGTTGCCCAGGACCTCGCGCTGGCCTCGTCCTTGGCCCTCAGTAAGAGGGCGTCCTGGCCATCGGCCGAACAGATCTCCAGATACCTGCAGGCACAAACGGGGTGACGAGGAGGGCCTGTCCTCTGGGTTGTAGCTGCCCCACCCCAAGATTTAGCCCAAGAAACCCTACCTCACCCCAAACTAGAAGAGACCACAATCAGAGTCATGAGAGAACCAGGAACTCTACTCATCCCTGGGACGACAGCCATGGTTGATGGGGTCTTGTCTAAGGACAAAGGGCTAAAACACACACACACACACCCTTGAGATGTGGGATAGAAGCCAAAAGTATTCTTTTGTAAGGATTCATAACCTGGCCCTTTTCTCCTTGTTCCTAAGGGGGAGGATTCTGTTGTTGGGTCAGCACCCAGGTTCTTGTGTGCTACAAAAGATTGAAGCCACTGAACTAAGTGGGGAAAGAAAACAGAGATTAATGTAGTTTAAGAGGCCAGGCTGAACAACATAATACAGCACGAGAGGAGTAGAGAAAGGAGGGAGACCAAAAGCCAGGCAGACAAGAATGGGGAAAGAGTTGAAAGCAAAGTACCAAGAGAAGGAACGAGAGAGATGGTGTGTGTGTGTGTGTGTGTGTGTGTGTGTGTGTGTGTGTGTGTGAAATCATTTTACTGGGGGCTCATACACTTTTCACAATCCATACATTCATCCATTGTGGCAAGTACATTTGTACATTTGTTGCGATCATCATTCCCTAAACATTTTATTTCAACTTGAGCCCTTGGTATCAGCTAATTTTCCCCCTCCCTCATAAACCCTTGATAATGTATAAATTATTATTTTTTTTTTTTAATTTTTAGGCATCACTGCCCTCAGGTGGTGAGAGTGGGAAGCCCAGCCTTTGCTCCTGAGAGCCGGAATTGAACCTCCATCCCAGTGGGCCGCAGTCCCGCGCACAACCACTACGCCACCGGGGCTCAGCCCCATATTATTATTATTATTATTATTTTGTCATGTCTCACACTGTCTAATGTCTCCCTTGACCCACTTTTCTGCTGTCTGTCCCCCAGGGAGGGGGTTAATGTAGGTCCTTGTGATCATTTCCCCCTTTCTACCCCACCTTCCCTCCACCCTCCTAGTATCGCCACTCTCACCACTGGTCCTGAGAGGTTCATCTGTCCTGGATTCCCTGTGTTTCCAGTTCCTATTTGTACCAGTGTACATCCTCTGGTCTAGACAGATTTGTAAGGTAGATCATGTGGGGGAAGGGAAGCATTAAAGAACTAGAGGAAAGTTATATGCTTCATCATAGCTACACTGCTCCCTGACTGACTCGTCTCCTCCCTACAACCCTTCTGTAATAAGATGTCCAGTTAGCTACAGGTGGGCTTCGGTTCTCCACTGTGCACTCCCTCTTATTCACAATGATATGATTTTTTTTTTGTTCTTTGATGCCTGGTCCCTGATCCCATCAACACCTCGTGGTCACATAGGCTGGTGTGCTTCTTCCATGTGGGCTTTGTTGCTTCTCAGCTAGATGGCCGCTTGTTTACCTTCAAGCCTTTAAAGCCCCAGATGCTATATCTTTTGACAGCCAGGCACCATCAGCTTTCTTCATCACATTTGCTTGTGCATACATTTGTCTTCAGCTATTCTGTCAGGAAGGTGAGCATTATGGAATGCCAATTTAATAGAACAAAGTGTTCCTGCATTGAGAGAGTACTTGAGTGGAAGCCCAATGTCCATCTGCTTCCTTAATACTAAAGCTATAAATATATGCACCTAGATCTATTTCTCCCTCATCATGTATAAATGTTTATATATGTACATGCCTGTATTTAGACCTCTATAAATGCTCTTTGCCTCCTATTTCTTCCCTCTATTTTCCTCTTGTTCCACTATCATGCTCAGCCTTCATTTGGGTTTCAGGAACTCCTAGAGTCAGCATTGACTGGATGGCAGTGGGTTTGGGCTTTGGGGGCACTTCTCTAAGAGATGGACCATGACACAGGATGATCACAACATCCATTCCAACTCCTTCACTTTCACCTGCCTCTATGACAGGGCCAGAATGCAAAATATTTCCATCCCCAGCCTCCCTTACTGCTGGAGCTGGCCATGTGGTGAAGAGAGTCCAAAGACGCTGTGTTCTTGTTGCTAGGTACCATTGATTGGCTCCCACCCATAATGACCCTATGCACGAAAGAATGAAACACCGCACAGTCCTGTACCATCCTCACAGTGGTTCCTGCGCCTGAGCCCACGGAGGCAGTCCCTGTGTCCTCCTGTCTCCTTGAGGGCCTTCCTCTTTTTCAGTGCCCCTCCGCTTTACCATGCATATCCTTCTCCAGGGACTGTCCTCTCCTACAGAACATCAGAGTTTGCCAGCCTTGCCTCCGAAGCACACTCTGGCCTTTCTTCCAATATGGAGCTCCGCCATTAAATCTAACCTCTCTGGAACGAGGCACTCCTCAGGACCATAGTTCCAGAGGACACCCCGGTCAAGGCCAACTGACATCATTTAATTCATAGAGACAAGGAGCAAGAGGAGGGATGAAAACCAAAAGACCTCCAGAGGGAGCCTTAGTAGCACGGTGGTTACACACTGGGGCTGTGAGCAGCAAGGCCGGCAGTTTGAAACCACCAGCTCCTCAGGAGAAAGACGGGGATTCCGCCTCCTGTAAAGAATTACAGTCTCAAAAGACACATGAGAACAATGAGCCCCACAGACGAATGGATCACACAAACGCCAGCCTCCCGATTAACCCTGAGCCCAGAAGAACTGGGTAATGCCTCCCTACCAACTGCACTGAAAAGGATTACATTGGGGAGAATGGGAGAAAACTGTGGATCAGAACTCAAAAATAGGGCTGAGCCCCGGTGGCGTAGTGGTTGTGCGCGGGACTGCGGCCCACTGGGATGGAGGTTCGATTCCGGCTCCCAGGAGCAAAGGCTGGGCCTCCTACCCACCACCAGGGCAGTGATGCCTAAAAAAAAAAAAAAAAAAAAGAAGAACTCAAAATTATTGAGTCATTATCTCCTAAGAGTACAGGCTTATAGCCAGAGACTGGTGGGACAGGCCCCCCACTCGCTGGACCTCCCCCCAAGATACGTGGCTCTTATTCACTGTCCAGGTCTGGAATTAAACTCCCCCCTGTGTTCGGTCAATAATCAGGCATTTAAGATCAAAAGGCAGAGCTCAACCAAGGGCAAAGTTCAAAGGGTTAGAACAGGAAGAGGGATGGAAAAAGGGAAAGAGGGAGAATGCGGGATAAGTGATGGTACACTGAGGGGTTAGTTACAGAAGATGGGTTGGAACAATATGCGTATGAATTGCTGATTGTAAGATCCACGAGGGGGGAAAAAAATCTGTCCCTCTTTGTTGGTACAGTCACTGCCCTCAAGGGGAAGTGGAACAAATTTCTCCACCCTTGAATCTGAGTTGGCCTGAGGAGTTGCTCTTGCCAATAGAAGGGGAAATTCTGGAGTTCCCAAGTCATTACCCAAGAAGTCCAAGGAGCCTCGGTAACACTGTGGGTTAGGCACTGGACTTCTAACCACAGCTCTGTCATTCAAACCCAGTTCTTCAGAGAAAGATGAGGCTGATCCCCCCAGAAAGATTTACAGCCTCGGGAACCTCTGGCGATGCATCAGAACTGACTCTGTGGAAAGGGGTTTGGTTTGGGGGACTCTTTAAGACCCACGACTGAAATAGAATATCATGTTTGGAGGGCTGAGCCCCGGTGGCGTAGTGGCTGTGCGCAGGACTGCGGCCCACTGGGACGGAGGTTCAATTCCAGCGTGGGGCTGGGCCGCCTCCTCCCACCACCGGAGAGCAGTGATGCCCAAGAAAACAAAAAAAAAAAGAATATCATGTTTGGAAACGTAGAGGGTCAGAGAAGACGGGGGAAGCCATCAGTGGGACAGAGTGATGACACAACCTCCTGAACCACAGAACCAAACATCAACAACCAAGCTGGTGACAAAGAACACAGCAGCCTTCCACTCTGCGCCACGAAAGGTTGCCGTGGGTCAGAGGCAACTTGGTGGCAGCACACAGCAACAAATAAGGCCAGCAACTCTGAGACCATCCTGTTGAGATAGAAGGCGCTAGCCTGGTGGAAAAAGCCGTCCCAACCATCCCTGCTAAGCACTCAGACAAATGGGCGATGCAGCCGTCTCCGGCTTCTCATCCCCCAGCAGACACCATATAGAAGAGATCTGACCCGCCAACATGCAAAACTGAGAAATAATCATTATTTCCTAAGATGTCACGTTTGGGGACGGGCTTGTTATGCAGTAGCGGATCATCAAACTACACTGAGAACTCCCTGTCTTTGGTGTCCTCCTGTCTGGAATGATGGATACAAGGCTTAGAGGTACAAGCACTACCCTGCCTCCAAGCCAAAAAAAAAAAAAAAAGGCCACAAAGTTGTGGGGAAGGAGGAATCTGGACGCCTGCTTCTTCCATGGCCTCCTTGAGCAGTCTGGAACTATGACCCCAAGACTTCTTCCTAGAGATGTAGAAAAATACATCCCTCATTCTGTTAAGACCATTGTTTGTTGAGGTTTCTTGTTCTCTTTCTTTCTTTCTGTCTTTCTGTACTTGTTGAGATTTCTAATATTTGCAGCCCAAAGCACTCCTCACACTGAGCCAAAGTTTGAGCCACTTGTCATTGTATTCTGGCTGCCAGACGGTGTTGCTCTGACTGAGCTAGTGGGCTGACAGCAGACCACACAGCATCACAGTTATGTTCAGGTATAAGTGGTGTGCAACACTCCAGCACGGGTGCCCGTATCCACGTGCATGTATGCGTGCAAACATAGACACACACATGCGCACCAAATCTCTACCCACACACTGCTCACACGCGTAGCCCTTGTGTTTGCACGCCACCTAAAAGTGCATATACATCGAAGTGCATGTAGAGGTAAGCCCGAGTGAAGTCTGGAACCAGGCAGGAAGCCAACTTAACCAGGGTCTCTTCAGAAGACGCACACGTGAGAACCTGGGAATCACTAGTTCATGGGCACCCAGGGGACCAAAACCCAACTGCCCGCCATGGAGTCGATGCCGATGCATAGTGACCCTCTAGGCCAGGACAGAACTACCCCCTTTGAGTTTCTAAGACTGTAACTTCTGACGGGAATAGAAAGGCCCTTCTTGCTCCCATGGAGTGGTCCATGGCTTTGAACTGCTGGCCCTGCCATTAGTAGTTCAACGCGTCACCACTGAACCACCAGAGCGCCTACTCAGTAGCACCAGGAAGCTCAAAGGCTGGGCATGAGCCAAACCTCCAGCCCATTTGCTTGGCAATGAACCTAGCGGGGCTGGAACTGGACCCACCAGGCCATAGGAATGCCAGCCTCCACACCTGACCAACGCATATTCCATTCGACCATCCCCAGCCCCTCAGATAGCTTCTAAGGCAGAGGAGGGCGCCACAAGGGCTGGAGCAGGTTTGACCCCAGCCGAGGCGTGTGCCTGGGTGTCGTGTATTTCCCTCAGAGCTGCTGTCCTCGTCTGTTCAGTGGGGATGAAAAATCGGGAGGTTCTCACGGAGTTGCTGTGGGAGGTTACATGAGAAGCACTTACTTAGCACCCTGCTAAAGTCCTTGGGTGCCATCCAGCTGTTTCTGAGCCGCAGGGGACACCCAGGTGTAGAGCCGAACTACTCCACAGGGTTTTCAAGTCTGCGGTCTTTGGCAGTCCAGACTTCATCTCTGGCCCAACCCAGGGCCTCCTCCGTAAAGGGTAGTGGGATCAACCATTTTATGAATGAATTTCAGAGGGCTGCTCTGAGGTGAAGCACGGTCACTTTTCTAGAACTCCGGTCGGAGTTGGAAGAGACTTTTTGAAACCAATGGACTCCAAAAACCTTAGTTCCCAATAACTCAGCTCACTGCCACTGAATCGATTCCAGCTACAGCCCTCTAGGAGAGATTAGAACTGACCCTGCAGGTTTCCGAGGGTGTAAATCTTTATGGGAAAGCCTCGTCTTTCTCCTGTGGAGCGGCTGGTGGTTTCAAACTACCAACCTTGCGCTTAGCAACCCAACACCCAATCCACCACACCACCAGGGCTTCTTATGTCCCCAGAGGGGCTAATCTGAAAAGAATCGCGGGGCTGGAGCCTGAGGTGTCTCGTCAGACCAAGGTCTCCCTACCAAGAAGTGCACCTCCAAGCACAAGAAATAAGCAGACCGGGACATCATTCCCATAACCGCCATCACACAACACGCCCTTCCTAAGCTCCGACTGCGTCCTGGCCCCGTGCTGGCTATCTGCAATGCCAAAGTCTCTAGTTCGGCCTCACTACCTCATTCCAGACCCTGTGTCTGTCTGAGATGGCCTCGCCCCTCCCCCTTCCCCAGCCTTACCTGGGCTCTGGGTCAGTGGGGGTGCACCTCCGTGAGACATATGCCATTTTCAAGGACACGTGTCTGGCATCACTGAGGTCCCGGAGTGGGGGGCCAGGGGAGGAAGGCTGCCGCTGAAGAGGTGAGGCAGGAGGCGAGTCCCAGCCCACCGAGGTCCCGCCGCCGCTGGCAGAGTTCTTGAAATACGGTGAGACCTCCTTCATGTACTTGACTGCTCGGGGAAGAGGTCAGTAGTTACCGTGATGACACGGGCTCCCAGGCAGCACGCGTCACCCCTGCCACCGAGTCGTTCCGCGTTTTTGTCTGCTGTCACGGCCTTCCTCCAGGCTAAACTATCCGGCAGGGCCAAATGCACACTGCTGCGGAGGGTGGAACTGTCCCCTGTGGGTTTGCGAGACCGTAACTCTTTCCGGGAGTGGAGAACCTGTCTGTCTCCCGAGAAGAAGCTGGCAAGGTTTCTACCTGCTGATTTTGTAGCTAGCAGCCCAGAGCACCCTCCGGTGCCTGAACACTAGTGCAGCGGTTCTCCGCCTTCCAATGCTGTGGCCCTTTCATACCCTTCCTCATGTGGTGGGGGATCCCCCAACCCTAACATCATTTCCGTCGCTCCTTCATCACTGTCATTTTGCTACTGTCATGAATCAGGCCGCTCGACCTGGAAAAGGGCCTCTCGACCTCCCAAGGGGGTCGCAACCCACAGGTGGAGAACTGCGGCACGAGACGCTTGCCGAACTCAGTTTGCTCATTTTCCCCTCGACTTCTAGACCTGGAGGGAAGCTTGCATTTCCCAGCTCCCACTGCCGCTCGCTGTGGCTGTGGGACTAAGTTCAAACCCAGCAGCTGGCCCTGGTGTGTTAGCCTTTTCCTCGTTTTCCTCGCCTCCAGCCTTTAGAATTTTCAGGGAGAGGTCCTGGTCCTGATGCAAAAGCAATCTTTTTTTTTGGGGGGGGGGGGGGCGGGGGGGGCATCACTGCCCTCAGGTGGTAGGAGTAGGAGGCCCAGTCTTTGCTCCCTGGACCTGGAATCGAACCTCCATCCCAGTGGGCCACAGTCCCGCCCACAACCACTACGCCACCGGGGCTCAGCCCTCAAAAGCAATCTTTTGACCACAGGGGTTGACAACAGGGGGCAACAGAAAGATGGGCAGATTGGGATTCCTGATGAGACCATGAGTCTCTAAATTAGACTAGCCCGCCTAGCCCCCAGCCACCCACCCGTCTCAGGGTGTTTTGTTCTGGAAGATAACATGCTTTCTTTAATGCTGAAGGCTTTTTTAAATTTAGTTTCTGTTTCTTGCAGCCTTGTGCAGTACAAAGGATGCTCCCTGTTAAGATGTTTAAGGCATGTGACCCCTTTGACCCAACAATTATTCCTTCCAAGAAGCCATGCTTCAAAAAGATAAAGGCACCTCTCCATGGTGCCACAGACACACCGTCACACTAAAACAGACCATTTCCCACCCTTGTTCTGATTCCCAGCATCTTTCATTCCACCTGAAGACCCTCAGGGCTGGGTTCCCTGTCCACCTCCCTGCCTTCAGTGCCCACACACCCTGGGTCAATCACACTGACCCACTCACACCGTTCAGAAGCTGCCTGCACTTCCATGTTGGCACACCTTAAAAATGTAGCTCCATATCAGGCATCAAAGAACAAAAATCATATTACTGTGTGCCCACCCTTCCAACAAGATCATGAAGACAGAAGGGAGCAGACGCAGACAGAGAGAAGTCTGATGGCACCCAACTACCAAATGATAAAGCACCTGAAATCGCAAAGGTTTGAGGGTGAATGGATGGACATCTAGCCCAGAATCAGCAAAGCCCACATGGAAGAAAAACACTAGCATGTGTGATCACGGGGGGGGGGGGGGGGGCTGAAGGGAGCAGATATCAAAGAACAAGAACCATGTCACTACGAATGGGGGGAGAGCGGAGTAGGGACCCAAGGCCCACCTGTGGGTAATTGGACACTCTCACACAGGGGAGTCGTGGGGAGGAGACAGGCTAGTGAGGTGCAGTGAGGTGGCAATGAAACATACAACTTTCCTCTAGTTCCTCAAGGCTTCATCCCTCCAACTGTCACGGTCCCAGTTCTCCATTACTGTGGGGATGAGAAATGGAAATGCGGGGAACCCAGGACAGATGAATCCCATGGGACCAGTAGTGGAAATGAAGCTGCTGGATGGGTGGAGGGAAGGTGGGGTGAAGAGGGGGAGCCAACTTCAGGGATCTACCTATAACCCCCTACTGAGGGGACAGACACTGGGGGACAGGGCAAGGAGAGATATCGAGCAGTGTAAGTTGTGACAAAACAATAATTTATGGAGTGTTGAGAGTTGGTGGGGGAGTGGGGAGCAAGGATGGAGGGGAAGGGATGGGAGGCTGATGTCAGAGGCTCGGAAGGAAAGGTGGAGGTTCAGAGGACAATGATAGCTGCAGGCATGTGAAGAAGCATGGCACAATATATGTATTATGAGAAACAATGTATGAGGCCCCAATAAAATGATTTTTTTAATAAAATGATTTTTAAAAAAAAACACAGCTCCTTTTGGAAGGAATGGCCTGAGGACACAATTTGGAGTCAGACACTCCTGGATTTGAGCTCCAGCCCAGCTCTGTCTAGCTCTGTAACCCTGACCAAGATAATCCACCTCTCTGAGACCTCGGTCTGCTGACTTATAAAATAACAGTCATGGGCTGAGCCCTGGTGGCGTAAGCGGTTGAGTGCGGGACTGCGGCCCGCAGGCTTGGCGGTTCAAATCCAGCGGCGGCTCTCAGGAGCAGCACTGGGTAGCGCCCACGACCACCAGAGGCAGTGATGGCAAAAAAAATAAAATAACAGTCGTGAAATCTAACTCAGCTGCTGCGATCAGATGAGATGATGCGGTACACAGGATGGACTTCGGGAATACGAGTCTCTTGCCTGTCAGCCTCCCCTGTCCACACTTCTTCCAGCTGTGCTGTGATTGTGTGTGTCCAAGGCAGGCTCCCCAACAAAACCAGGGGCTCCCAGCGGGCAGACACTGGGCTGGATGCTCAGTGGATGGAGAGATCAATGCCAGGGCAGGACAGGCTCACTCAGAAAGAAGGGAGTGCGGTACCCTGAGGTACCCAAGCTCAGCTCAGACATTGCCCCTTCTAGAGAGCCTTCCCTGGTACCCAGCCTGGACCTGTGGCCTCCTGCTCCCCTCCTTCCTACTCCTCCATCATGGTCTGGCCCTGCGTCTGAGTTCCCCCACCAAGCAAGGAGCCTAGTAAGGGCAGGGACCTCATCTAAATTATTTCTGTGGCCCCCGGATCCAGCAGGTGCCTCAGAGGCTACATGCTCAGCTAATGGACATTTGTCAACTTCGAAGTGGGAGAAATGGCCACAGTGCCTGCTCCCTGGGCTGCTCTGCAGCTGGGGCCTCCCTCTTTCTCACAGCAACATGCTATAAATGGACAGGACACCAGCTGGTGCCTGAAACAAGGCTTGGATTTCACAAACCAAGCAGCCTGTTCCAGGGTGGGGGTGAGAGCCTGGGACGGGGGTGGGGGTGGGGGGGGTCCTAGAGTCTGTCCATAAATAGCCCAGCTCTGAGGCTTCCTGAGTCACCTGACCGGGCAGGGTGGGGCCGGCCGGCCAGCAGCTGTGGCCTAAGAACCGAGGACATGACTGTGGTCCTGCCGCCAACATTTCTGAGATGCCAGAGACAAGCCCAGTTGCGGCCACAGCCTCTCCCAGCAGAGACCCCAGCTCAGGAGCCAGGCGAAGCAGGGATAGGAGGGCTTCACCTCCTGAGGACCCAAACATGGGACACCCCACCTCTGCCAGGGGACCCGACGCCCAGGGACCACCCGCTCTGCCAAGGAGGGAAGCACAAGCCTGGCTCTGACCACAAGAGCCCGAGTGGCCAGGAATAGACGGCACGGCCCACACCAGGCACTGCGATGGAGCGGACCATTCGCCTGGCCCCGGGCGGGGAGGGTTCACCTGTCCGAGAGAAGGGGACCCGTCCGAGTTTGCCCAGCGTCATCTCCAGCACTTAGGCCAGTGCTCCGTAAATGTCTGAGACTGAATGTCCTGGCGGCGAGTCTTGGCTGCAGACAAGCCTCTTCTCCAGGTTCAAGCTGTTCCGAGTCTGCTCAGAATGTGGGCGCATACCTCTGCCTGGAATCTGGCGAGCCAAACCCATCTGCTTACCAGTCGATGGCTTTGAACAGGTGCCTATGGTTCCCGACGGCACTTCCACCATCCAGAGTCCAAAGCCAAACCAAGCTCGCTGCCCTGGAGTCAATTCCAACTCCTGCAGGACAGAGTAGAACTGCCCCCACCCCGTGGGTTTCCAAGAGTGCGTACATATCTTCACAGGAGCAGACAGCCTCATCTTTCTCCCCAGGAGCAGGTGGTGGCTTCGAACTGCTGACCTTGCAGTTAGGAGCTCAATGCTAAGCCGCTACACTGGGCCCCCTGGAGAAGGGTGAGTGCCTGGGATCAGCAAAACAAAAGCAGCTTAAGCAAATGAATCTCAAAGGCTTGAGGCTCCTCTGCCTGGAAAGAGAAGATGGCCCAGCGGGACGCCTCTGCTGTGTGACTGGCTTCCCTGTCCTCATCTTGAAACGGGGGTTCAACAACGTGTGCCCACCTCACGGGCTTTTCAGAGTGTCCATGCGTCAGAGGCCCTTTCCCGTGCAACACAAAAGGGAGAGAGGCGAGCGTGCTTGCTTGCCTCTGCTGTTCCCAGCAGACAGAACGTGGGGGTGGCCACAGGGTGTGGTGGCTGAGAGGCACAAAGGTCTGAGTCCAGGCCTCACGACCCTTGCTATTTGGCCTGGGCACGTCCTAAGATCTCCCTGAGCTTCCTCCGTCTCAGAGACGTGCCCGTGCGGCACCTCAGAGCATAGCGCCATGGGAGTCAAGCCCCTGCTGTCTGCCTGCCCACTCAGCCGGTGTGGCGAGTGGCAATAATAACGTGGAATTCCAGTGACTTCTGAGAGGGATGACCTTTAAGGTCTGGTGAATCAAGGTTGGGCTATAAACAGCACCTGGCCCCTGGCAGGCCTGGCAGCAGGGCGGGTCAGCAGAGTCTAGGATGCAACACTGGGGGGGGGATAAACTCTCCCCATT
This sequence comes from Nesogale talazaci, assembly GCA_004026705.1. Lineage (NCBI taxonomy): Eukaryota > Metazoa > Chordata > Mammalia > Afrosoricida > Tenrecidae > Nesogale > Nesogale talazaci. The sequence goes on along the minus strand of PVJH01012962.1, from coordinate 9,619 downwards.
CAAAGGACAGAGAGCACCACCTGCTAAGATCCTAAAGGTATGGGAATCTTCTGACCCAGCACCCCCCCTTCCAGGACCATGCTGCAGAGGAAAATGGGTGCATGTGCCTAGAGGGGCCAGCCTCCATTGTCAAGGAATGCTGCTGCTGACAGGGGTCCCCCTGCAGGATGGAAGGAAGCGCTGCCCTGTCCTGCCCCACACCCTCGATCAATAACCTCCCTGCCAATGCACAGTGACCCTTCCGGGCAGAGTAGAACTGCTCCTGGGGGGTTTCCAAGACAGGAACTCTTGCCCATCAAACCATTATACTCCATAGACCTCTCACTGGGTGATTTCCAGGGTGACGATCACCAGGCCTTTCTTCCTAGTCTGTCTTCCTCTGGAAGCACCAAGAAACCTGTTCAGTATCAAAACACTCGGCAAGGCTCCAGGGACAGGCAGGTGGCGGCTGTACATAACGTGTGCTGGCCAGGAGAATCGAACCTGGGACTTCATATGGAAGGCAAGAATACCACCACCGACCCACCAATGCCTACCTGGCCCTGAGCAACCCATTGTTCTGGTGCCGATTCCTACCCAGAGCGGCCCCATGGCACAGAACAGAACTGCCCCGTGTGGCTTCTGAGGCTGTGATCTTTATCGAAGGAGACGGCCTCATTTGTCTCCCACAGAGCCGCTGGTGGGTTCAAACCGCTGACCTTTCCATTAGCAGCTGAGCTTAGCCTCCAGAGGTCCTCCTTTGAGAGCAAGCTAAAGAGCCCACTGCCATCAAGAGAATTCCAACTCAGAGCGTGCCTCCACGGGGTTTCTGTGACTCTTTATGGAAGCAGAGGGTCTCATCTTTCTCCCAAGGAGGGGCTGAGTGATTTGAAGCGCTGCCCTCAAGGCTAGCAGCTCAACACCTACCCAAACAGCACCACCAGGCGCCCTCCCCCCTTGAGCAGGGGGTGGGGCCTATCAGAGGCGAGCTCCCTGACTGGCAGAGACCCCTCCGCGTGGGTCATGGCTGTATTCTTAGTGCCTGGGTCCCCTCCTGGCATGAAGCACATGCTCAATACCTATTTGTTCAATAAATCCGTGAAACCCGCCCCCCCCCCCCCTACCACCACCAAAATGAGACATTACAAAGTGGACAGGCAATAAATAGGAGGTCCTGGACCGAGCTGGGGGAGTCGGGGGAGGGGGTGTAGAGAAAAATTCAAAATCATGAAAAAGACCAGTCTTGGGCTGAGCCCCGGTGGCATGGTGGTTGTGCGCGGGACTGCGGCCCACTGGGACGGAGGTTCAATTCCAGCAGTGGGGCTGGGCCTCCTACTCCCACCACCGGAGAGCAGTGATGCCAAAAAAAAAAAGAAAGAAAGAAAAAGACCAGTCTTACTGGTTTGCTGAAGTCTGGCAGAACCGCCAAAGCTATGATCCTGTGACACCTTTCAACCCCGGGCCCCGCACCTACTTCTGAGATCACCTTTCGGCCAAACAAGAGATGAACCTACAGAGTGAGCCCCCAAGGATCGTGCTCCCCAGAACACTCAACCCCATGGGACCGAAATGTCTTCAGAAAGCAGACAACATGGCCAATGGACGGGAGGGAGCCAGGGACGACGGAGGAGGAGTGCTGCTGCATTGAGGGGCTGCAGGTAACTGTCACCAAACATCCGCTGTGGAGTGGGAAATGAACTGGCCTTCTCACCTTTCACCCTCCCACACCAAACTCCCGACTCACGGGAGCATGACAGGGTAGAAGTGCTCCTGTGAGCCTCAGAGAGTCACTTTACAGGAGTGAGAAGCCTGGTCTCTCCCCAGCAGAGCAGCTTGTCCTTCTGAACTGCAGGCCTGCGGGCGAGCAATGACACCAGGACACCAGCAGGACCCCTAACCCTTCTCCATAGCCAGGAGAAAAGGCAGGGGGAGACGATCCCGATCCCCCTGACCCGCAGCCCTGCTCGGACACACCCGGGGTTGCCAGGAGACAAGCCAACAGAGAGCAACTATTCTCTCCAACGACAATGGACAATGCGGTGGCCCACGAGGACAGCCGGCCCTGGCCCCTCCTTTTTCATGCCCCTGGTAGGGTGGCTGACTCGTACCCCTATGAAAGCGTGCTGGGCCAAAAAGAGAAGAGAAAAGAAAGAAGCAGGGAGAGCTACTGGAACTGAGCCGGAAAGAAATCTTCGTGCTCATTAAGTGAGAAAGCAAACAGGGACATTTTCTGGAAGAAAAATAGGGGATGCTATCAGCAGTGGTTACATTCTCCATGAGAGAGGAGATCATCATTACCCACTCTGGCTTATGGTTTGCTTGTCTGTTTCAAAGGTCTCTCTCTCTCTCTCTCTCTCTCTCTCTCTCTCTCTCTCTAATCTAGTTTATTTTTCAAGTATAATGCCACCCACTTTCCAAAACAACCAAAGCCAGCTTCAGAAGTGGGGCTCGAGGCAACTCAGGGTTGCGGGAACTGAGTCATGAGAAAAGGGGCATTGGCTGAGAGGACCCACGTGGTCGGTGGTGTCTTGTGTTGGGCTGTGATCCAGCTGCAAACAACCGCTGTGGGGGAGGGGGGAGAAACACAGGGATTTCTGCCCCCATAAATGGTTAGTCTTGAAAGCTCCCAAGGACAGCCCGACCCTGTCCTACGGGGTCACGAGTCGGCATCAAGTTGAAGGCAGCAAGTTTGGTTTTTCCCTAAAAATCAAAGGAGCCCTGGTGGTGCAAGGGTTCAGACAACCAACTGCTAACCACACAGGTGGCAGTTCAAACCCACTAGCTGCTTGACTAGACCAGGCTCAACTCTCACAAATGCTGCCTCCCCTAATCTCACCGAGTCAATGGGCTGCACCTCCTTAACAAGTGAATAAAGCGAGTTGGGGGGGGGGGTCATAGCTCACAGTGTAATATAAACATTTAAGCCCATCGAGGTTGGCTTCTCACAGATCGGAGCTCAAATCCCAACTCTGTGTGCCCCTGGGCCAAGGATTCCACGACTCAGCCTGGCAGCCCCCACATCAGCATGATGAACGATGAACGAGGATGAACGAGGGGGCTGCAGAGGTGGTGCTGCAATCACTTCGGGTGGACAGGGAGCGCCGTGCCTGGCACAGGCCGAACGCAAGCACAGCAGACACGGGCCTGGCTAGGATGGCCAGCAGCAGCAGCAGCAGCACTTTTTTATGTCTCAGGCCACCGGCACCAGCCAGAGTCACAGCGTTAATCAAGGCCAAGGCCACACAGGCTCTTTAATCACGGTCCCAGGAGCAGGCCAGGCCAGACAGAGCCAAGTGCTGCCTGTGGGGAGTCACGTGGTGCAGCACTGTATACGTGCAGACAAATAAAGGTCTCCTTGAGAACAACGGTGCCGACAATCAGTCTTTGTGTTCACGGGGTGGGGGGGCCAGTCTGGGGGTCCCTCGGGCCTCTGTTCCTAGGACGAGAGTCATGCAGGCACCTCTGGGGCACTGCTTCTCTTGGCTCAGCAGGGTCTCCCCAAATTAGCTGCATCCACTAATGACAGCCCAGTCTTGACAGCGGTCAAGCTTTGAGCCAAATTGCACCCTAGCAACGTTTGTCTCCCAGGGGAGGATCTGGCACGGGCCAACCTGGGCTTCAGTGTCCTGAGGACTTCATACTCGTTGCCATCAAGTCAAGGCTGACTCACAGTGACCCCGAAGGACAGGGGAGCACTGCCCCCTGTGAGCTGCTGAAAGCCCCATCTTTCTCTCATGGAGCTGCTGGGGGTTTTGAACCGCTAGCCTTGCCATTAGCGATGGACTGCAAACCTCAGGTGTCTTCCAAGCTCAGCTTGAGTTCTGGTTTCCCGCCCCCCCACCCCTCAGAAAATACAATTGCATTTTCAAGGAGGAGAAAGATAAAAGTCACGAGGATCATCATTCGACGCCCCCCAAAATCGAGGTGTGAAGCCCTGGGGACTCAGAAACAGATACACACAGACCCTACTTTCCACGCACCTCCAGTTTACTGGAGGAAGCAAGGACGACAAAGGCAATGGTTATAAGGTTGACGTTGAGGGCCGGCCACAGTGGAGCCGTTATGCTGCGCACCACACATGCACTGCCTCGTCCTTCTTTTTTTTTTTGGGGGGGGGGGGCATCACTGCCTCTAGTGGTCGTGGGTGCTACCCAGTGCCGCTCCTGAGAGTTGCCACTGGATTTGAACCGCCAAGCCCGCGGGCCACTGTGCCGCACTCAACCACTTGTACACCACCGGGGCTCAGTCCTGCCTCCTCCTTCTAAGAAGCACATGATGCAAGGCTGTCATGAAGGAAGCACCTTCTTTGACGTTGGCCTGGGCCCTGGACACAATTCTTGAATCTCACTGACACCCACCAGGGTCTCTGCATCCAGATGAAGACCTCGGTTCAATCTCTGACTCCTCCAAGGTATTAGTTGTATGGCTGGAGGGAAATTACTTACCCACAATTTGCTCATGAATAGGGATTATCATCATTTCTATTTTTTTTTTATAGGCATCACTGCCCTCAGGTGGTGGGAGTAGGAGGCCCAGCCTTTGCTCCTGGGAGCCGGAATTGAACCTCCATCCCAGTGGGCCGCAGTCCCATGCACAACCACTATGCCACCAGGGCTCAGCCCTCTATTTCTGCCTTTTTTTTTTTTTTTTAATTTTTTGGGGCATCACTGCTCTCCGGTGGTGGGAGTAGGAGGCCCAGCCCCACTGCTGGAATTGAACCTCCGTCCCAGTGGGCCGCAGTCCCGCGCACAACCACTACGCCACCGGGGCTCAGCCCTATTTCTGCCTTTTTTTAAGGAACCCTGGTAGTTCCATAGGTCAGGCATGAGAGGCTAACTGCTAGGACCAGAGGAGATGTCCAATCTCTGGAGCCCTTTTCAGGGTCGCTGTGGGTGGGGATTGACTGGAAAGCTATGGGTTAAAAGCTTCTTTTAAATCACGCAGCCTTGTGTTTGGGCTTCCCTGATCTACACCTTTAAGAAGCCTGGTCTTTAAGTGGTACCCCCTGTCTCCACTTTGTACAGAGCCCTAACATGGACTTCATGCGTGTGTACTGTCCCTCAGTCCTATTCTGTAATGCTTTGTAGGCATGCTGAGACCACAGGCTTGTCAGGCACACTTGGAATGGATGATTAAAAGCAAAAAAAAAAAAGTAAGGCCGTTGAGTCAACCGACATCAACTCTTAGCTACTCTCTAAGACAGGGTAGAACTGGCCCTGTAAGTAGCCAAGACTGTAACTCTTCACAAAAGTACAAAGCCTCATCTTTCTCCAAGGGGTCTGGTGGATTCAAACTGCTGACTTTCCACTATGCCTGCAGAGCTCTTGGATGGAAGATAGGCAGGTCATTTTCTTCCTGGCTGTACCCATCGATCCTCTCCCAGGCCTGGTCTCCAAGGACCCAGGCTGCCCCTGGCTCCGAGTCTGCCCACACAATGGGTTTTTCTGAGCAGCAGGCAGAGAGAGGCATGCTGGCTGCCAGCTTGGGTCCAGACGCCCATCACAGACACAGACACTGTGGCTGGGAACAGACTCAGGACATTTGTGCAAGCTCCTGACCCAGCAGATGAGAGCTAAAGGAGGCACCCAGGCCCAGCTGAGTCTCTGATTTAAACCAGCAAAGTGGGGCACCGGCTGGCACCTAGAGTTTGCTGGCAACACCTGTTCTTCCAGACATGAACAGGGAACTCTGTACCTCCCAAGCCCCAGGGCCTGGGAAATAAACCCCACTGCTCTGTCAAGTTCACATCCAAGAACAGGCCGCCCTTCCGTGGCCCCTGGGAGGTGTCTCAGCAGTAAGGCTGGGGGAGGGAAAGTTCTGAACAATGTGGCCAGTGATTCAGCCCCCGGGAAGTGGAATTGAGGCCCAGAGAGAGTCCCAAGGCCGGGCTCCAGGGTGGGGCAGCTGCCAGGCCCTGACCTTTTCCACAAAGTACTCAAAGACTTGAGAGGAATCACAAGGCACCATCCCCACTCCCTCTTTCCCTGCCCATCCTCCAGGGTCCTCAGCTCGGTCCTGAAATTCAGAGCTCCTTGGCCCCCAGCTCCCTAAACACACACACATACACACACACACACACACACACACACACCTCCTTTACCAGCCTGGGGGAAACACCTCCCTTCACCTGTGAGAACACAGAGCAGCTCAAGAGAGAGACTTCAGGTAAGAAAATGCAGAGAGGAGCAACAAGGCCACAACCTCTGTCCTGTCCTGGCCCCAGCTTTCTCTTGCCAATGCTCCAACCACTGTGCTTTCTCTCCAGACCAAGCCAGTGCTATTAATACACCTCCATCACTACCCTGCCTGCCACCTCCGGCTGAAAATCCTTTCATGGCCACGTTTCTTCTTCCAGAGACTGCCCAACTTCTTTAGCCTGGCATTCCAGATCCTCTGGGCTCTCCAGCCTGGAAAGCCTCACTATTCCCCAAGTGTCCTTTCTCATGGCTGAGCCTGGCATCCTGCAGAATTCCTTCCTAAACAGTGCCCCTGGCAAGTCAGGTCATTTTACCCCTCTGTTTAAAATGCCCTTCCTCCAGTCCATACCCACATGTTCAGGCAATACGTGCCAGCATCACCTCCTCTAGAAATGCTTTCCTGACCAGCCTGAAGTGACCACTGTCTCCTCTGACCCATGGACAGACTCCTTGGTGGTCCGCTAAGTTTGCTCGGCTTCCCCCCCACTACGCTGGGACCACTGCAGGGAGCAGAATAAAAGGGATGGGAGCTGAAAGGACAAGGAGGACTCTTATTCAGAGGATGGGTAACTAGGAAAGATCCAGAACAACTTTAAGCCAATAAATCTGACCATGTAAATGATATGGACAGAGTCCTCAGAAGACCCAAACTTTCAAAACTCACTCAAGAAGTAGAGGAGCCGAATAACCTTATTAAAGACATTAATATTGTGGTTCAGAATCTTCCTATAAAGGGGACCTCCCTGGAGGTTGCTACCAAACATCTGAGAATGAAACAGAATGAATTCTAAATAAACGGAAAGGGAAACCATGGAAGTCACCTAACATCCCCTGAGTGGCAGCTACATGCTACATTCTCTGGGAAGGGGTCCCCAAAATAGACCTCCCCTCGTGAAAAGCCTCAGAGAACATCCGAGCTGGAGCCCCTCAGTCCTGCAACTCTACAGGTGACCTCTCTTCCCCACTGTGTCCGTGACAGACATTCCTAACCAATGTCCTCTCCTTTCGATTGAAGCCAGATAAAAGTTCTCCCAATCCTTCTACTCTTGGAACGCTGCATAGCAACCAGTGGCGCTAACATCCAAGAGGAAAAGCTAGATCAGTCATCTCTGATCTAGCCTGACTCTAATGGAAAGGGAAACTGATAACCAGAGAAGGCAGATGTATAATACACAGAATGTACCATAGAACAGACAGGCTCTTAGGAACTGATTATTATGTCTTTTAAAGTTGGTATGGGGGCTGAGCCCTGGTAGTGGTTGAGTACGGGACTGCGGCCCACAGGCTTGACGGTTCAAATCCAGCAGCAGCTCTCCGGGAGCACTGCTCCCACTCCCACTCCCACCAGAGAGCAGTGATGCCCCCTAAAATAAATAAAATAACGTTGGTATGGAAGACAGTGTCTATATTTCATCTCCCCCACAAGACAATGAGTTCCTTCAGGAGAAGATCCCTGTCTGCCTTAGCTTCTGACCCCACTGCTCTGTATACCAGCCATGCAGCAAGTGTCCATAAATGGATCTTGGATCAGGAAGGGATTGAGGAAGTGTATGCAAGGAGGGAAGACCTGGATATTAGATTCTAAAGCCAAGAGATGTTTCAAGGGTCGAATGTTCAGAGATGTTCTTTCCATAAACTGACAGACCCTTTGAGAACCCTTCTAGACTATTCACAATCTAAAGATGGGGAGAGGGACTCAGGGTGGGGGGGTACTCACTGTGGACTTGAAATGTTACCATCTCTAAATGAAACTTTCAAGTGCAAAAACAGAAAGAGCAAACCAACTAAAATATGAAATTGCCATGAATGTCAACGCTATCAAACTGCATGGCTGGTTATAAATAACTGGTTATAAATACCAAAGTAATGGGGCATGACTGAGGCGGAAAATAAGCTTCTTAAACTGCCTATCAGGAGCTCTGGTTAAGAGCTTGGCTGTTCACCGAAAGCTCGGTGGTTTGAGTTGCTCTGTAGGCGACAACTCTGGCATTTGGCATCCACAAAGATGACGCCTTGGAAATCCTGTGGGGGCAGCTCTCAGCTCCCCAAAGTCTCTGAGTCAGAATTGACCGGCTAACAGTGGGTTTACCTTTTCTTTTACATGCATACCGTTTAGATGTGATGTTGCTATCAACACTGCTTTTAAAATATGTTTGATATACGTAAACTTTTAAGGACTTCCACTCTAGAGTCAGTCTTTTTTTTTTTTTACGTATACACAGAAAATTCACTTGTGCCCTTTCATGAGACACATCTAGAATAGAGAAACAAACCCTCACAAAACCAAGAGGAAAGGGAGGTCTGGGGCAACCGCTGCTGGGGATGGGAGGAGGGTTGGGGCGCCCGTCAGTCTGGCCTTGGGGGCCAACCAGGGACCTGCAGCCTGTTTGCTTCGGTGGCCTCCTGGAGAGCCCTTTTAGGGAAACCCAGGCGACCTACCAGAATCTGTGCCTCGAACTCCGCTGAGCAGTCTCTCTGGCCACAGCCTTCTCAACCAGCCCCCGCCACCTCCCTGGGCCCGTTCTGGGACAGCAGCCAAAGACACATTCCTCGGGCCTCCACGGGCCTCTGAATGTGACAGGGTGGAGTGAGGAAAAGGCTGAGGAGAGTGGAACACTCCTAAGGGATCCAGGAGACACTCACTCACAGCAGGAGGCCTCAAAGCGCCCAGAGGAGACAAGGACCTCACCCTGAGACGAGGGCCGCACTCGGACAATATGAAATCGTGGTGATGACTGCACACCTCTTCTCCACATGACCGAATTACGGGATTGTACGCTATGCGAATTATTTGCCGATAAAATGGATTTAAAACAGGCAAAACAAAAAAGAGACATCAAAAGCAAAGAAAGAAGCACATCCATGAATGCTCCCTCTGAAGACCCCCTCTCTGACCCTCATTGGAAGAGTTTGGGACCCTGCTACCCTGGACCAAGTCCTCTCCTAAGGGAGGGCAGGGGTCCAGGCTGTGGAGTCCCTGGTTGAGGAAGAACTTGGGGTTGAGGCCCTTCAGGCCCCCCTGGAAAGAATCGTGGCTGCTCCTCCCTGTCCTTCTTTGCGACACATGGTGGCAGTACCCACCATGCATCTCTTGTCCTACTCAGCACGCAGCAAGGCAGGGGTGATGTCCCCAATTTACAGAGGAGGGAATGAAGACTGGAGGAAACAGAGGGACTCGTTGAAGGCCACACAACGAGTGAGTGGGAGAGAGGAAAAGCAAAGCCAGGGCTCTCTGACTCCTCACCGGCTTTCCCATGACCAGCCTATGCTGTCTGTCTCCAGGCAGGCCTTCCCATCGGCTTTCCCATGACCAGCCTATGCTGTCTGTCTCCAGGCAGGCCTTCCCATCGGCTTTCCCATGACCAGCCTATGCTGTCTGTCTCCAGGCAGGCCTTCCCATCGGCTTTCCCATGACCAGCCTATGCTGTCTGTCTCCAGGCAGG
>PVJH01012961.1:0-62300 GCA_004026705.1 Nesogale talazaci | reverse complement strand
CTTCTGCTGAGACCCTGAATGCTACCATTAGTGCACCGCCAATACCCAACACAGTGCACAGCATAGTGCTATGCATTAAATTTTGTATCACAAAATAAATGTTAGTATTCTAACCTCTTTGGAAACAGTGTTTCCTTATTTGATTTGGTTAGATCATGCATTTCTGTGTAACAACAAGAGCAGCTTAGACACACACACAAGGTGAGGATTGTCAAGAAACTAAGAAACACCCAGAACAAGGAAGGAATCAACAAGAGTGAGACCCAATTTGAACTCATAGCCTCAAGAACTATGAGAAAGTGTTGTTCTATAAAGTTGCCCACAGTGGTATTTATTTATGTAGTACCACAAGGAAACTAGGGCGTGCTAGGTGATAGAATTATTTTGAGCACACCAAAAGATGCCCAGAATTGTCAGTCTGCAGTGGATCCAGCCATATTGTATTTGTTTGGGACCAGGCACAGCTGAAAGGGCACTTTGAACTGTTCAATAGAAAGATGAAATGTGGTAACAAACAGCCCCATTTTGCAGGCCTGGGACCTCTACCACTCTCTTCCAGCTTGGCTGACGTAGGAAAAGGGCCAGAAGCACTTTAGGGGATTGACAGTGAAGGTGCTTAATGCCAATATGGGAAGGTGAGCTGTATGAGGCTTCTATGATAAGCAATAGTCCACTACTAGAGGCTGAACCACCACAGGCTTGTCTCACTTGCTGCCTTAATTTCATAGTGCTGTTATAAAATGCCTGTAATGAACAGACATTTATTATGTCAGCATTAGAAGGCTAGAAGTCCAATTCAGGATATTTCCCCTAGGGGAAGATCTGGCTGTGTCTTCTGGGGTAGAGAGGGTTAGGGCATATCTCCTTCATTTTTTTGTAGAGTTGGATGTCCTTGAATTTTGGTACTCTGCACATGGCATGCATCTCCCCTCTGTGCTTGCTTTTCTGTGCCTAATCCAATCTTTATATCTCAAAAATGATGGAGTTAAGATACACCCTACACCACTAGTACAATGAAATCATGCACGTAACAAAGAAAGAAAGAAAGAAAGAAAGAAAAGAGAGAAAGAAAGAAAGAAATTCCATTTGGGAATGGAATTAGATCCATAAGCAGTAAGCTTAGGATATCAGTAAGCACTGATATTTTAGGGGGACACAATTCAATTCAGAACACTTGTTCTCCTGGGCAAGGGTTGGCAGAGATGGCCTCCATGTACTTCCTGCACCTTCTTCTTGCAAGGCTGATGTTGCTGTGCAATCGGGACCATGAACTCTTCAGTCTTGGGAGGTGGGGGGGGGGGAGCGCAATCATCCTAAGTTCCCATTGTTTCTTATCCTTGGACCATCAAATGCTGACTGATTTTTTACGGGTATAAAGTTTGAGCTGTGGCTCCTGGAGAAAAATGAGAATCTTGAGTTCTAGGAAATTCCATCCATGAATGAGGAACCATTGATACTAGAGCTGATGTCCTTTACCCAATGTAGTTTTCTGAAGTGGCACCCAAATAACCTGCGGAAGAGGCCTAAGAACCAAGGCATAAGGAGAAAAAAATTTTTTTTTGTTGGGCTGTGTTATGTGCAGTGCAGGCCAACTTTGAAAACTGAGGTAGAGTGTTCCAGATAGCATGGTTCCTTTGCTGCATATGCCTTACAGGAGCTCACTGGGAAGGGGAGATTGTAATCTCATGTGTTAGGGTGGGTGTGGTGTGGTGGGGTGAGTTCTCTGAAAAACTGATCTTGTGTCCTTTTTAACCTCCTCTCACTTATCCACTTCCATGATCAGAATGGCAGAAGTTAAACACATGCTCAGACGCCCAGACAACTCATGTAGTTGTGTGACACAGTTCTGGTCAAAGAGAAAGGCACACCTGGGAAAGCTAGCTTACTGAGTAAAGGAACGTGTTGCTCTTGCCTTTGCTTGAGGACTGTAAGCATGCCTGCTTCAGGAGGCATGACTCCTGCAATGGGAACATTCACTATTGACTCTAACAAAGCTTGGGAAGCCACAGGTCAACTTGTGAGTATAGTGAGTGGGCAGAATCATCTGAGACTGACATGGGCCCGGGTAAGAAAGAGCTCTGTGGCAGAGTCATGCCCTACCACTCTTTGTATTGGGTATGCGTGCATGTCTATAATTTTACATCTTTTAGTCATGTAAGTCACGGTTTTCTTCCGTTATAGGTCTAACCAGTAGGGAGGGAGTCTCTGGATGCTGATGGCAAGGTTGCTTGGCTGGGCCTAGATGCAGAAAGTTTGCTCTTGGCAATGAATAAATTCAGTAAAAATGGAATTTCTCCATATTATGGTGAAATTGGATAACTAGAGATCTCAGTTTGGAATATCAGTGAAGTAACACTCCCCCACTGTGCTCCACCAATGAAATACCCTCAAAATAGATAGCTGCCATCAAGTTGACTCTGCCTTATGACTTGTGTACATCAGAACAAACGCCAGTAGTTGTCCAGTCACATGTCATCATCAAAATTGGGTTCATCATTATGACTAAAATGCCAATCCAATTCCTTTGTACTTTTTCAGCATTTTACTTCACCAAACAGTCCATTTTCTTCCAGATACTGCTCCCTCTTGATGATGTGTCTGAAGTAAACTAACTGTACAATATTTGCTGTACTTCAAGGATTTTATGAGGCTAGGGGAGGCCTAATATACGGAAGGATATCATCAGACCTTTCTAGATTGTCTTAGCCTTGATGCTCTGCTGAAACCTGTCCACAAAAGGTGACCCTGCTGGTATTTGACATACTGGTTGCACACTTCCCAATATCAGACATACATGCAAGGTAACATTGTATACAACATACTGACAGATGGTCATGTTAGACCCTCCCTACCATAGCAGATCTTTGCGCTGATTTGGAATGCTCAGCTTCTCTTCATTCCTTTGAGTATAAGTATACACCCTTGCTACCTTTAGTGAATCACTTTTACAGTCTTGGTGTGCCTGAGAATCAAAGTGTCTGACAAGGTGACCCTGGTCAGCAGTTCTGGGCCATGTTTCTGTTGCTTGTGGCCAAAGAACCCTCACTGGTCTCACATCTCCTTCATGATTTCAAACAGTGGTGAAAGAGGTCAACTATTATTCAGAGCATTCAGAAAATAGCCACATGTCTTCTGTCCAAGGGAAAAACAGATATGGGTCAACCCCCTCTCATTATTTAAATACTTTTCTTAATTCTGATCTAATGGTCTCAATACATACCCACTCCACCCCACCACCATACCACCCAATGGAACCCTTAAGCATAGTGGACATACCTGTTAAAGTATTAAAAGCTGCTGTAGTTTGCCTTGCTGGGATTCAGTATCTGTAGTATTAAAATGTCTGCTCATTCTTATATTTGGTGTCCTCGTTTCTCATCTAGAAATGAGAGGAAAATAACCTTAGTGTAGAATAAGAGCACGTGTTCCATGTAGGAAAGACATTCAATAGACATTTGGTAAATGAATAAATGAAAGAGGAAAGAAACAAATGCCAAAAAGGGTCTTTAAATATTACAAACAACTAGGACATACCCTTGAACTTGAACTCAACATAATTATGATCAGACAATTTTCGATGATCATTTTGGTTTAAAATAGTGCCAATTTATTTCCCTTTCAGAATTTAGGAAGGTGTCTATGTTCCAGGAAATCTTGAGAAGCCTTTGGGATTTCAAATATGATTGACCTACTTTTGAATTATTTCTTGCTAGTAAAATATGATAAACAAATGATTTTCCATGTGAATTAATATATCAGATTTTGCACTAAAGAGTTCTGGAGTGGGAAAACTTGAGTCCACTCAGCAAGAAGTAGCACAATGTTCGATTTATTGTTGGCAGGAGACTTGGGCATCTATTTTGACAGCTAAAAGAAACTAAAAACTGCCCAGGAGAATTTTAAGAGTGCTTAGAATGAAATGTAAACTAATTAAAATAAATCCACTATGGAAATTTTAAATGTAGACCATAGGGGCTTCCATAGGCTCTTTCTATCTCAAAGCTCTGGGATATTAATCTAATCTAACATAGTTTATTAACAGTATTAATGATCATAATAACTCAACTTTATGGAGTACATTTCTTTGGAGAATCATCACAGTGCTTTGTGCTTACCACCATATGGTTAGACCACACCCGATACCCTCGGCTGCCTCAGATAGCAGTTCATTGTCTACCCACAGCACAATACACTGGTTTACCTTTCCATAGCTGCTGTCATCTCACAGATCATGTAGTATATGCATGAGAGATCATATTAATATATGTGTTTTTGGAAGTGACAATTGCTTCTTTCTTTCTCCAATTAGAAAAAAAAATCTTGAGCCAAGGAAGGGAGGGGTCTTAGTTGCTTTTTACACCAAGCCAATCGATGTTTACTATTGTTAACTGCTATTGAATTGACTCTGACTCAGTGGCAACTCACATGAATGAGGATAAACTGTGTATTGCCAAGCTACTTCATAATTAAGATCTTGGAGTCTGCTCCACTGAATTTGTAGAAACTAAAATGAATACTTAGACAAGTGATAAATTCCTATTTTTGTCTCTTGTCTTCAAAAACAGTTGCCTGAAACGTTTCCATAATCTCATTATTTCTCTGATTGATTTCACTCCGTCAATAGCCTCTCCCACTCTAATCTTCTCAAAGGTCTCCTGCAATGGATAATTTTTGCTCTTCATCTGACTGAACCTTGAAGTTGCAATGACTTCCCTCTCGGCAGGCTACTATCTCCTTGAGGCAGGGTCTCACTTGGACTGTGGAGCCTATATATTCTTTAGTCCTCCCTTTCCTTGCTTGGTTCCCTCTCAGCTCCCTCTTCTGGATCATCAGAGATTGAATTTCCTGTATTCTCACCCCAGGGGCCTCTTCTCACTCCATGGAAATTTTATTCATATCCATGGTTTCCTTCTAAGCAATGATAGCGTGTTTAACCCAGAACATTTCCCAGATATCTAAGCCCCACAGAACACAGAGGCATCAGATTCATACCATTGAACTTGGTTCTCTTCACACCCGCTTCTCCCTTCAGGGATTCCAGAAATCCCAGAGTCCTCTGTGATCCTTCTCTTCCTGTTTTTGCACAGTGCTTCCTCATACTTAGTCCTTTAACAAATTCTGTGATTTCATCTTTTGCAGCTATCACCCATACACTTATCTCCGTTTTGGCTGTTACCACATGCCCCAAGTTTTCATTACCATTGTCTTGGCCTGCTGCAATAGTTCATACTCATTTAAAAATTAAAAACATCCCAGTTCAATCCTGGCTTAGAGTTTTACTATGACTGCAATCTTTAAGGAATGAGAAAAAAAATCTCCTTAACAAGGATCTTCCCTCTGTCCTTATTATTTTGTCTCTCACACCTGGTTTTCCAGCCAGCCTCAATGTTTTTATACCTCCTTATTTTCCCTGTTCTATTTAAATTATACATATGAATCCCACTTCACATGTCCTTTTGACAAAGCAGCATCCTCAGACAGTATTCTCCATAAGATGCTGTAATCATCTCTTTTGTTTGAAGGTTTTTTTTCTCCTGCTAGATGTGCCATACTGTGGTAGAATCTGTTTGTCCTGTTCTCCAGTTAATCTTTATCACATAAGAAGCACAAGAAATATTTGGTACATATATGAACAAATCTTTGTGCCTTGGTCATATTATTTACGTTATTGATTGGCTTAGCAAGACTGCTTTCATTGGAAATTCAACTCAATCAACTATAGAATTATATTCAATTTCAAAATTACCACAAATTTCAAATTAGTGAATTTCAATCTAAGTTCATTTTATTTGCATTTTAACTCAAACCTTAGAACTTATGCTTCCATATATGTGAAAAATAGATATATTTGAATCTGTGCAATAGAAATATGCATGTCTATAGGTATATTTCTACACATCACCCAAGTCATTGGGCAGTGCAAGTCGTTAACATATGGAGGGATATCAGAAGTGAGGTCCAGCAATCTATCTGGGATTAATAAGCCATTTACAGCTCTATGGAATAAAGTTCTACACTGACACACATAAGGTTGCCATAAGTGAAAGGCAACTGTTTATTATAAATGTGACAAGAAGTAGAACAAAGGGGTCTAGATGGATTTAAGAGACTATTTATAGGCCCTCCCAACATGGAATTATGAGACGAAAGGCATACCTTCACATTATTCCAAAATCCAAACTCACTACCATTGAGTCGGTTCTGACTCATCCTACTGCATATTGATTTCTGAGACTATAACTCTTTACAGAAGTAGAAAGCCTCATTTTTCTTCGGTGTAGTTGCTTGTAGTCTTGAATTGCTGAGCTTGCAAATTGCAACCCACTGCATAACCATTATAATGCCAGGGTTCCTTTCACACCATACTCATACATGTTAAAGTACCCAGGCCTGAGCCCATGCTTCTTAAAGTAGAATTGAGTTTCAAGGTCGGTGAATGCTGCTGGAAGCCAGTAAGTGCTGGTGATGTTTCAAAGGTTTCCTTGACAGCACAAGGCAGATGCTGACTTTTCCTCTGCTGACTCCACCATTAGGCTTAACAAACTCTTTAATAACCTACCATGTGGCTATAAACAGGACTCCAGGTGAGTCTTGGTGGCACATGGGTTATGCATTGGGCTGAAAATGGTGAGATCAGCAGTTCAAAACCATCAGCTGCTCTGTTGAAGAAAGATACAACATGAAGATTAACAGTCTCAGAAACCCACAGATACAGTTCTACTCTGTACTATCGGGTCCTTTGAGTTGGAATTACCTCCATGGCAGTGAGTTTAGAGATTTTTTTTGATGCCCCAGAATGAATTACATGAGTCAAAACATGGAGTTTAGGGTTAGGTTAGAAAGACAAATGAAAAGAAACTTGAAAGACATATAGGAATGGTCAGGAATTTCCTGCTTATTTCTCCCTCATATAAATGTTAATTGGGGTTGATATTGAAACTCAATTCATTTCGTTTTCAGAAACAGATAGGCAGGCTTTCTTCCATGCTTTCTTAGTGGATTAAAACCACACCTTTCAGTCAACGGTCAAGATCAAACTAGTTGAGTCTTTTATCCTTACCCAGTCATTACAAAGTGATGCTTTTTTCCAAGTTCTACTGCACAGTGCTATTGAACATAGGTCAGAATGTGCTATATTTTTGCAGATGCAGATTTTCTTTCTCTCCTCATCCCATATGTGACCCTCAAGGCTCACTTGGTGAAGCCATGCCTCCCTTCTGAGTCTGACCTTTCTCTATCCAGTCCTTGTCTTCCAGTCACATTGTGTATTTCAATGCACACATGTGTCTGCTGTGGTTCCATGAATGGTACTCTCTCTGCCTCAGGTGTTTTCGTGTCATTTTGCTAGCAGCAGCTGGTCACACCTCTTCTGTTCTCTCATTTCTTCAGCATTTCTCACTTGTCTTTTCTGTCTTTGTCTCTCTGACTTAACTTTCTTGTACTGCTTGATTCTACCTCACCTGCTCTGCTTCCACCTCCCCAACTGGGTTTTAGGCTCTGTAGAAGAAGTTGCCCCATCTCGCCTGCCTTGGCTGATGGTGGCCACTTGCTGGGAGCCAGGATGTGGTGACAGATGTTTGCTATAAGTGTGTTGGGTGAAGACAGATAGAAGATCTGTGACTACATGTGTTTTTTGAAGTCTTGTCCATTATGGACTCTGAAAGAAGATCACAGGGCAGTGGCAGTGCCTCCAGGGTCCCCGAGTGATCAAAGAAAGAACGTGTTCTAGTGCTCCAATTAGAGTTACTCATCTGAGTCCCACAACAGCTGAGTCTGACTCACAACAACCCTATGTGTCTTACAGTAGATTCTGCCATTTGAGTGAGGGTCTGGTTTTCAAAGACTGTGAGTTTGGGGGGAAGTAGAGCAGATCTTTCAACAAAGTATCCCTGTTGGGCTTAAACCCTAGCCTTCCATTTTCTAGTTTATCATATTAATTCTTTTGTACCACCCAGGAATGGTGACTTGACAGGTTGTTGGTTACTGTTGGGTTATCTTTTGGCAGGTTGCTGGTTACTGTTGAGTTATCTCTATATTCATGTATGTAACAGAAAAAAATGTTGCCTGGTCCTTACAATACCTTCATGGATGACTGTTTCATGTTTGTGGCTATTGTGCCAATCCATTTCATTGAGGGTCTCCCTTGGTTTCGTTGATGCTACTCTTTACAAAGTATGACATCCTTTTTGAGTGACTGGTCTTTCTTGATGACATATCCAAAGCAAGCAAGCAGATGTCTTGAGACTCACACAGATTTAATCTTCTCTGAGAGAATCTGATGGGCCCACAGACTAGAACACTTATTAGCTCCAACTCAGGGACTGTAATCACCCTCAAACTGTGAATGATCATTTCCATTTCTTAGATGATAAAACAAAGGCCGAGAGAGACCAAGTGAATGTTCCATGCTCCCCACAGTGAGCTTGGATTTGGTGCCAAGTCTGTGTGGTTTGAAGATAGATTCCTGCAAGATCTGGGATTGCTGGGTGCTTGTCCTTCAAATAAATATATCAGATGCCCACAGAAATATACATTTTGGCTACACATCGTTTTTACTATAACAGTTTGGAATATAATGTTAAAATTATTTGCCGTTTTTGTGAAATTCAAGTTTAATGAATTGGCCATCCAGTATTTTACCTGGTTGAGTGAGGGCTCAACAACTTTCAGTATCCACAAAGTTAGTTGTTCAGATTCTCCCAACTTTTAGTGCAAGCTCATTGTAATGTCAGAGGAAGTTAATCTAGTGATACTGGACTGAGCGCAATGTCAATAATGACCTGTGTCTTACACAGCTTGAAATCCATGAGCTTGTTGGAGTCCCCTGAGCACTGATAGGTTGATTAGGCTTTAGTACCATCATCTAGATAGAGAATCAAAGCTCAGAGAGGCACAGGGAATTGTGTATTGCACACAACAATTACACAGGAGAATTTGGAGTGTGGCTCTACTCTGAGCTAGTGTTCATGTCACCTTACCATCAAGTGCCTTCACCAGAATGAAGTCCTGAATACCTCATCTATTTGGTAGCTAGATGATCTCTTGACAGTGCAGGGAGCTATTGTATATGCTGCCATGGGTTATGGGAGAATCCAAAGTCTAAGAAGGACAAAAAGAAGGTTTTCCTTTCTCCACATATCCTAAGAACTTTCTCTGTTCAGGTTGTTGTACCAACATGGGAGCAGAAATGTTGGATCAGTCAGTGGACATAAGATTCTGTCATCTGAGTGAGGGTCTGGTATTATAGGCGGCTGGTGTACAGTTCTTTGTTCCTTCTTCAGTGCCCTCTGCTGTCTTCTCTATAGACAGTTCTTGGGGTTTGGTTGGATGTTTGGGTCTGATCACTTGCCTATCTGTGGTTTTTGAGCTCAAGATCTTGGAGTAGATTTAATTGCACTAGTTAAATGGAGTTTGTTTTTCTCAGTGGAAGAAAGTAGGGGAATGATAGAAAAAGACAGTTTTCTTTAATTTTTTAAATGTTCCTCCATAGTGAGGAAGGTGAGATTTCCCCCCAGTTACTTTGGGCATGCGATCAGAAAAGATCAATGTCTAGAAAAAGACATCATGGGTGGTAACAAGTTGTGCCACTAGGACGCCTAACTGTATTCTAGGTTTTATCAAAAATTAATAATGTTGCTAAGTTCTAGGCTCCTGTTGCCTTGTTTCTTTATGTGGAACTATCAATATAGATTTTTTGCGTGCATGCTCTCAATGCTATTACCATTTTACCTATTTATTTATCTATGTTACTATTTATATATGTTACCGTCTCTCCTCCTACTTATGTATGCTTGTGTGTGTGTCTCTATATGTGTGTAACTGTGTAGGTGTGTCTTTGCTTATTTATTTCTTACTTAATGCTGCTGGTCTCCCTAAAGCCATGAAAGTCTGCTTCTTTTGGGGTAAAAAACCATTTTTCTTTATACTTTTCTTTTAAAAATCCGAGCCTCCAACATATCAGTTATCCAAAGTCTCTCAGCATATAGCAGGTGCACACTAAATGTGGCTTGAATTACCACCAAAGGCCTAGGCTAGTATAATGCATTGCAAAGTGAATAAGCTGGAGCCAGATTTCTTGAGCTAACATCCTGGCAGTACTTGATGCAGGTACTGAGTCTTGAGCAGAAGTCTTTTGTTCCTGGATTTCCTCATTTAAAAAATTCAGACTCCCAGTATATTTCATGTGGGGTTATTGTATGGAGCCTGATTGAATGTCTCTGAAGTATATCTATCTAAGAAATGTCACCACCACTTCCCTGGCGTATCTGGGCACTCGTTAGGGGCAGACTCTTGTTGCTATAGGGTGACCCAGAACACTGGGATGACTTTTTGCAATTTCCTGCCACAAAAGGCAGAGAGAAAGAAGCAAAGAAAAGGGACTGAGTAGAGTCTTCATCACAGAATGTCCCTGTCGTTGGGCCCAGATCTTGGGTAGAGCCTCCTTTTCCTGGGGTCTCTGCCTTATGAAGTGGCTCATCTTCCTCACTACTTAGGACAAGGCTCAATGGTTTGTTTGGCCTAGAATCGCTTCAAGGTGTCGGTCAGAGGTACTCCTCTGGAAAAACAGGCCAGCATTTACTCGCAAATAGTTTTCCCCAGTTTGCTAACCACTCCTCATTTACAACTGAGATGCAAGCACTTGCCTATGAAGTTTGAGCATGCTCCTGGAGATTTATTTAACTTTCCTGGGCTGCAAACCACAGGGTCAGCAGTTCAAAATGACCTGTTATCATGCTTTTCAAGAGAAAGACAAGGCTTTATATTCCTGTAAAGTGTTACAGTGTCAGAAGCCCACAGGAGCCATTCTTTCTATTCCTATAAGGTCCCTATCAGTCAGAATTGACTTTAGGACAGTAGGCTTTACACCCCCCTCCTCATTTGAGGGGCTGTAGCAGGCTATGTTTACAGGATAAGGTATCTGGAAGTATAAATGAACTGTGAGTTTTCAAGAGCGGCGTTCCACATTGCTATAGAGTTAATGCTCTATAGTTAATACTTCATTTTCCCTTTCATCACATAATAAGGAGTCAGGTTTGGGTCTGTTGCTTTCACTGCTAGATGTCCACAGCATAGAAAGTGAAAACAAAAGACGAACTCACTGCCATCCAGGTTATTCCACCATAGTGATGCTGGGTGTAGTGGGTGGCAGCTGGGGCTCCCACAAAGTGAGTAGCTTGAAATCACCAGCTCTAAGAGAGGAAGATGATGTATCCTATTCCCTTAAAGATTCACAGTCTCAGGAACCCACCGCAGGGGATGTTCTGCTCTCTTCTTTAGGGTCTGTGTGAGCTGTGCGTTTGGTAGGGAAGGGAAGTGGTAACATGTTCGTATTCAAGAATCATTGTCGGTTAAATTCACTCCTGCACAGCAAAGGTAACCTGCTTTGGAGCAATGAGCAGAAACTGAATAATCCAATGTTCTCATTTTGCCACCTCTGGGAAACGCTGACCTATGTTGGAGCATATTGTTCTTAGTTGTGGGTGTAAGTCATCGACTTAGCCACAGCTCATAGCAGCGCCGTGTGTGGCAGAGTAGAATGTGCCCATAGGGATTTCATTGCTGATTGACTAGTGCAAACCACCAAGCTTTTCTACTCTGTCATCTCCACCGAAACCCGCTTAGCATCCTATCAGCATGTATGCCGCCACTGATGGATGGGTGGTGGTGGTGCTCGAAGTGCATTAGCTGAGTCTCCCTCAATGAAGGCCACGATGCTACCATTAAATCACCAAGGCCCTCCAACCCTAAAAAACAAACCTACTGCCACGAACTCAGTTTCAATTGACAGTAGCTCTACAGAGCAGACCAGAACTGGCCCCTGTGAGTTCTGAGACTGGGAATCTTTACAGGAGCAGAAAGCCTTATCATTCTCTTGAGAAGCAGCTTGTGGGTTGGACCTGCTGACCTTGCATTTGGAAGTCCAAGGCATAACCCAATATGTTACCAGGACTCTTTAACCAGGACCTTGGGTGGAGAAAAATTACAAAATAAGACAGCTGAGAAGAAACCCGCCCCCCCCCAGTTTTATTTCTACCATGTGTCAGATGCTTTTCATAAATCTCATTTAATGTTCATAGTGAGATGGAGACTGCTACTATTGTCACATTACAGAGGAGCAGGTTGCGGTACAGAGGACTTATCAGGAATCAGCAGGGCTGGTCTGTGAATATGAACCTCTTCTTTGCAGTCTTTTCAGGAAGCTCCAGTAGGCTTCCTGAGAGTGGTGCAGAATCTCCACCTTATGATGCCTTTGCTTTGACTCTTTGCAGAGAAATATGGCCTACTTTCTAGTGAATTTGTTATATTCTAGTGTTGGTTTTAGTTATAGGAAAGCAGTAAGAAGAATACATGAACTTTGAATTAAGATCTCAACTTCGAGTCTTAACCTTCATTAACTTTGCATCCCTGAGCACTTACTTAGCCTCTCTGAAGTGTAGGTCTTTCCTGTCTCTCTAGATGGAATCATGGTACCTAGAATTCTGGGTTCTTAAGGCTAAAACCAGATCATCGAAGCTAGAATTGCACACAGAAGAAACATAATTAATGATGACTCTTGTGAGATTTGAGGCTGAGCTGACCCGTGTTTTAGGTCAGTGGATCTGAATTCCAGCCCACTGACCCATGTAGTTTTTAGGGCAATTTCCACGAGAAAGGCAGAGCCAGAAAAAAGGATGAGTGGGTAGTTATGGCAAATAACATGGCTGTCCTCAGTCAGGGCAAGTCAAGAGATGGCTCCAGGGAGCAGGTAGAAATTGGAGTGAATGTCTGAAGTCCAGCTGTAACTGGAGTGGTGGTGGGGCTGTTTGAGGGACCACTGCAAGCCCAGCTAACTAACCACAAGAGGCACTAACAAGAGTGTTGTAACCACCTCGAGTCTTCTCACTCAAGCGAAGTTGTTTTATCTCTCTCAAGCAAGTGAAGGCTGGGAGGTGTGAGATGGCTGAGATGGAATCCATCTCACATCCCCAATACAGGTCTTTGCCAGTTCTGGACACAGGACTTTGACCCACCTGAGATAGCAGCCTCTCAGGGAAAGAGAGGGACAGTTGACAAAGGAACTAAGCCTCGGAATATGGAGGCCCTAAGTTTGTCCTATGCTCCCGCTGAATCCCTGCTTCGTGAGATCTGGGAAACTATGCAAGGCTTTGGCCATGGATAGTGCTTAGGTCTCTTCAGCTCAGAGGTTGGCCAGCAGAGAACTGGGATGAGTCCTCAGAAAAGTCCTTCCACTATTCATGGTCAGGAGTATGGAGAACAACATCTTGGGGAGAATGCCACTCACAGTTGATTGGTTCATCTGATCCTCTTTCTACCAGTTTCCCAAGCATTTGAATTTCTACTCAAGTTCCCTGAGGCTCACTAAAGCTCAAAATAAAAAAAAATTTGCACAAGTGGCTCTTAGGTTTCCATCAAGGGCCAAGATCTGCTGTCCTTGATCTCCCATCACAAACCAATTCTACTCCATCTGCATGAGTGACACATTATTATTCACACTAACATTTGTCTCATAAGCACTAACTAACCCAGGGAATGTTTCAGAAATACAGTTTTGATTTACAGTGAGGTGACATGTGCTCCACACAGTGTTTTTGGTCTTGAGCCATGCATCTTCACCTACCTCTCTTAATTCCCTTCTACTTTTTATCTCCATGTTTGCAAGCTCATATCAGACAGCCCCTTATGTCCAAATAGAAAGTATGGTGATATCTTGAATGTGCTTTATCTAACTGCATCAAAAGTAAGCTTTTGTTTGCCTGGGCTTGGTAAAATGTAGCTTGAGCTTCTCAATGGAAAGCAACTGATGACCCGTTCCAACCTACTTGTATGCTGTAGAGACATGAGAGTGCAGTGGGCCTGAGGTGAGGGGGCCCCTCAGCTCTCTGCCAGGTTCCTCAGGCTTCTCCCTCGTAGCCTTGGACAGATGGTATAATCTCCTGAAAGCAAGTGAGGAAGATGCCCAACCTTGGCTCTGTCAGAAGGTCTTAGTTACTGAGATCTGGCACAGGCTAGAGGAATAAAGCTATTTCAAGATGTGGGGCTTTCCCTCTTGTGTCAGGGTCTCCATGGCTTCCATAAGAACCGGAGCAAAGAAGCAGAATGCAAAAAAAACCCCACTTTCCATCTCATTGAGAAGATCTTGGCATAGATGCCCCTAAGGATGCCCACCTTTTTGTCTATTTCCTCCCAGTCTTCACTCAGTTTCCCTTGGGTTTCCAGGAAATACAAGTGCTTCTCCTTTTGGAGACAGTATTTCTTCACTTTATATCTTCTTCCTGAGCAAGCAAGTCACTGTCACCCACAGAGTGTCTCATCGACACAGACCTATGAACAGATGTTCTTGGACTCAGGTTATCCAGGGGTGACTATTTATAAACCACCCAGATAAGCACCCTCTGCTGGGCTACCCCAACACACTGAGTCTGGCATCTCTACCAGTAAACCACCCTTCACAGTGCCCCAATGGCAAACTGCAGGCTTCCTGTACCTGGTAGGCTTGGAGAGCTGGTCCTGGCCTGGGCCAGCTCAGAGGCCGACTACTTTAGCAACCATAATAGCTCTTTTTTTCTCTTCTCATCAATGCTCCTGCACAGCAAAGTCAGCAAGCTTTTTCTGCTAAAGGTCATGTATTAAGTATTTTTGTGAATGCAGGTCTTTGTCACTACTGTGGGACCTTGTGGTTCTAGTTTGAAAACAGTCATAGACACTTTGTGTGGCCATGTGCCACTAAAACAATTTGCAGAAACAAGTGTCCCATCTACACGTCCTCATTTGTCAGCCACTGCTGTAAGTGGAACTCATTTAACATGCACACTTGTTTAATCTCCTTCCAGCAGTTCTATAATTAAGGGGATGTTTTAAAGTCCATATAATAACTGTTCACAAGCTTATCTACAACTCCCCCCTGACTCTCTCACATATACTTAATACTTTTCCTCGCCTCAAGGAAGAACCTCCTGTTTGAGGCATCCTTGTTTTCAGATTTAGTGGGAAACTATTTTCAAAAAAAGCAAATTTCCTTCTTTTATAGGCATTTTAAGACACACCGCGCCTGGCTTCATACTGGAAGAAAAGATGGCCAGTTTCTGCCAACTCTAGAACCGGTGGTCAGCAATTGTCCCTGCGCTGCCGCCACCCCTCCCCGCTCTCTTTGCCAACACAGTAACCTGGTCACATACACAGGCATGTGTCCACATGGTCATGTGGGAGGGCAATGTCTGCACTCAGGATACACAAGGGCAAAGTCACCATGTATCTACTGTGTACTAGAATGGCTTACCCTTCTCAGGACACAGCCCCTTCCTCCCCCGGCACATATGCAGTAACACACAGCACCTGAGCAGTGAACTCACTACCGGCTTACTCCACTACCTGAGAGGCAGCCTGGCTCATGCCCCTGTGTGGTCTCAGGCACACAGAAGCCTTAGTATACCGACAGGGATTGCCTGTCTGCAATGAGAGGGAGCGCTACGCCCATGTTAAGGGGACAAACAAGCACCTGCACCTCCTACCTTGCACTGTCTGCATGGCCGCGTTGCTTTCCAGGCCCTCCCGGGAGCAGGGACACCGGACTCTTCGGCAGCTGGCCCTGCCGAGGCACTCCAACTTCTTCTCTCCTTCGTTGTGCTGCCCAAAGAGGAAAGGAGAGTGGATTCAATCCTGAACCACCTATTCTTCAAAACCTTCCCCCTGAGGAAGTGAAGTACCCAGAAGTGGCAGGACCCTGGAAGTTGAGGCAGCACACCCAGATAGAGACCCAGCCTAAGGGTCCAAGTGGTGCTCTTGGTGGGACGAGGCAAACAGTCCGCGCTGCAACACCCGTGTGGTGTCAAGTAACAGTCAGATTAGACAAACAGCCTCAGTCGCTATTTTTACCTCCAGATTGGCTGGGGTAATAGATAACTTGGGGAGTGAGAAATTGCTGGCTGCTGACTGAGACCCTAACCACTCTTCCAACTTCAATCCAGAACCATTTCTAAAGCTGCTCCAGCACCCCAGTTTAAGTAAACACATCTCTAGGCACACATGAAAGCAATTGTTTCAGAGATATTAAAAAATATAGGCATGTGTGCCTGGGAGCCAGTGTCTGACCTGCTGATGTCCAGGGCAGAAATAGCTCATTTCATCATGGGCTCTGGACGACCACAGGCTGCATTCTTCAAGGGAGAAGCCCATCCTTTTGGAGTGAAATAACACACTCAGCTGCAGGCTTCAGGGAGGCCAGGCTGGGACTTTGGGGTAAGGATGACAGGAAGCTAGGAAATAATCAGAGAGAGGAAGAGGCAACAAAGCTGTGCCTTACCAGGAGGGCATGGTAGCTGCCTGCCTCTGAATCCTGGAGGCACTCTCTTGTTCCAGAGGGGTCATTTCTGGAATGGGGAGGGGCTTTCCAGGGGAATTAAGCCCGTGGGAGGGGCTTCACACAGACCTTCCCAGAGACCCTGCTTTCTTGCATGTAGTTGATAGCTCTTCAACTTTTGCAAAGATTTCAAGACCACTTCAAAATACTAAACCTTGGCTTATGGGAGGTCTTTTCAAGACACCGCCTTAGCAACCCCCACACCATCCCCAAGTGGCTAGGGATTAGATCAAGTCTTTTTTTTTTTTTTTAAAACAAGAGTCCTTCCATCCACTTTTCTGCTCCTAGTCTGGGAAAGCAGCAGTGACCCCCTTCTAGGGGCTTCCCTCACACTGCATCTGCACTCTTAAGGACGGTGCACTTTTCCCACTTTGTGGCCTTCTCAAGGGTCCTCTCTCCAGCCCTTACTTGGTCCAGTTCCCACCTCCAATCTTGAGCCTCTTGATGGCCAGGACTACAAGGACCTGGAATTATGTACTATAGTTTTACCTGAGTCAAAAAATGGTCTCACCATGCAGCAGATCGCAATCAGGAGGCACATTGTTAGGAAGATCCCACATCCTGTACTTCCCCAGAGCTTTCCAACTTGCTTTATGCCCTGTGGGGTTCCTGTTCACCCCTCAGTGCTCTGAGCTGATTTGAGGGAGTCTGACAGGAGTCCCTTAATTTGACTCATCCCAACCCCCCCTCTCCAGGTCAACACTAATACCGGTCTACTTGGCAAATGAAAAAGATTGACTCTACAAATGAACCAACCTTTAAACGAATAAAATATAAATAAATAAAAATAACAGAGTGTCCATGTTCTGTAAGATTGTAAAGATGAAATCCTTTCATTGACATAAATATGCTAGCATATTATCAAGCTTCCTAAATACCAGTCATTTATTTACTATTTTTATGTTTTTTCCTCAGCCATGTATTTGATCATTAGTTACTAGTTTTCTTTAAAAGTATGCACATTTTGGATTGGTGCCTCACACTTCATGATAACTCAGATCTAAGAACAATAAATTATTATCACATGTCCCTCCTCAATACTTGCTCTCATGAAGAGGTCGTTGAAGACATGAGTGCTAGATTAAAGTGTGAAGAAACCAGATGGTGCCTCACTGTCAGAAAGAATCATATGTGAGATTGTAAAGGTTTTTCTTAAAACAAGCAACCCAAGTCATGTGACAGTTAAGTCCACATGGAAGAAGCACACCATCCTGTGTGATCCAAGAATTGTGAATAATAAAATCCAAACCCAAAGGAGAAAGTGGTAGAAGAGCTTAAATTGTGGATACCTGTTTCATAGAGTGCTGTAAATGATAATGGTAGCCTCAAATAATTGACAGGATTTCCACATGTATTAAGCTTTCAGTGAATCCCCTCTGACCCAAGTCTAGGATGTGAATAGCCTTGCTGTCAGAGGGTATTGTAAACTTGATTATGGTGGATGTAGGTAGGTTAAAATATAATACTGTATCATTTGCTCTCCCATTTGACCCATTTTAAGTTGTTTCAGTTTTTAATTTTTTTTTCAATTGAGGTTCTGCGTGTTTTGTTTAATTATTGTTATTGGTTTTGTTTGTTTGCTTGCTTCCTACTTGTATTTTGTATGATTTTTCTGTATATGAAATTCAGGATCAGAGCTGAGCCCTGGTGGCGCAGTGGTTGTGTGCGGGACTGCAGACCACAGGGTTGATGGTTCAAATCCAGCAGCAGCTCTCCAGGAGCAAAGCTGGATTTCCTACTCCCACCAGGGATGCAAAAGAAAAAGAAAGAGCAGATGTTCAGGATCGGTAGATCTACAGAGACAATTATTGGATTGATAATTGCCTAGTCACGTGGTAGTGGAGGATGGAGAATGAATAACAATGAGCAGAAGAAAATGTTCTGAAATGGATTGTGGTGATGATTGCATAAATGTTAATATAACCTAATAATTAAACAATATGATTTGTGAAGTATATGCCACTCAAGCTATTTTTTTAAACATTTAAAATTTACTTACTTTTAATAATAGAAATTTGTGGTAGGCAGCAGTATCTATAAATGTATGGTTTTGATGTAAACCACAATATCTATAAATTTATGGCCTTGATGTTCTAATTTTTTCCTAATACACATTGTAACAAAAATTCAGAACAACAAATGAATTGTTGTTCAGCTGACTTTACCTCACAGTGAACCCTGGTGCTTCAGAGTAGAACTGTGTTCCTGGGTGAGCCTGTCGTGGAACAAGTCCCTCTTGGAGCTTTCCAGGGGATGGATATTTTTCATAGGCTAGATCTCACCTGATCCTAGTAGAACCCACTTTCTCCCAGAACATGCTCTGCTCTATGCTGCACCATGACTGCGCATCTGTAATGATCCTGGTGACTGCATAGCACAGTCTCCTTCCACTCCCAGGAACAGGCTCCAGATCAACAACTTGGGGCCTTCGTGGGCTGAAATTGGCATTCTTCCAAGACCTGGCCCAAGCAAAGTGACTACTCCGTCTAGAAGCTCTGAGTTGTATGGAAAGAATGTGAATGAAGACAATTCTAAATGTAGACTCGCGTATGCTAAGTGAGCCAACAGGCTTCCTCATCAACCAGAAAAACAAGGCCCACTTGCACATTCTGCAAGAGATAAATAAAGCTGCCCTCAGGCTTTAAGGTGCTTCGTTGTCACCATCTCTCAGTGATCTCACTGGCCAAATTTGCAGCAGAACACTGAGAAGGGTCACGGTGATATCCAGTTGTGCAGGTGAAATAGTCTGGAGGCTCTTTTGGCATGGACACCTATGGCTAACTCAATCTGGCAGCAAATATCACAGACTGTGCATCCACATACATTGAAAAGTTAAAAAGCTGCCATTTAGTTGGCTCAATTCATTGTGTGTTTGGGGAGAACTGTGTGACACAAGGACATTAACAGTGACTTTGTTTGCTTGTTTGTTTTGTTTTGGAAGTAGATTGCCAGACTTTCCTTCCAAGACACCTCTGCATTGACTTGAACCTCCAACTTTTCAGTTCACAAATGAATGGATTAGCCACGTTCATTACTCAGGGGCTTAGATATATCATAAGAATAATATAATATGGGTACTTAAGGCCAATTTCTATTCTTGGCATTTTAAAGCTTAAGTCCCTATAAAGGACATGGGATAAATAATTGATGTATGAATTGATCATGATAAAAATTGTATAAGCTCCCAATCCAAAGATTTATTAAAAAATTACTTGACTTTAGATACATAGTTATGTATAACTTTTGTCAGGATGTTTCAGATAAATTTCCTCAAATGTGCTTAGCATTTTGAAAAATTAATTAACTAAAATCATTTTATTGGGGGGTTCATGCAACTCTTATTGCAATACATCCATCCATCCATTGTATGCCAAACACATTTGTACATTGGTTGTCCTCATCCTTCAGGATTAGCTCCTCATGTATCTTCTCCTTCCCTCTCCTCCTCCCTCATGAACCCCTATCAGTACTTAGCTTTCTTAGGAGTATTTTCCATATACATCTCCAGGTATAAGGTCTTCTTGCTCTTCTTTAAGCATATTATGTAGGCCTGCCTCTGGACTTTGGCATGTGTTGTGTCTCTCTACCCTGAACTCAGTTCATATGATTGCCTCTTTCTCTCTGCAGAGCCCTGATTGGACTTCTGTTCATAAGGTTCAAACCACCAGTTTCTTTCTGAGAGAAAGATGAGGCTCTTTGCTCCTATAAAGATTTACAGCCTCAGGAACTCTATATACGGTCATTACTAGTAGTAATAAACTCCATGGCAGTGATAATCCTCGGTATTCAAATGGAAGTCAAGTCAAGACAACACAGGACTGGGTAGTATTTTCCCAAAGAACTTAGGTTTAAATTGAAGTTTAGCAAAGAAGCAGAACCTTCCTTGGGAAATTAAAGAAGCACTGTTTTTTTTAGAATGCCACCCACCATGAACAAGCCCATGGCAGTCATCTGAGATGTCCAGACCTTGAGGTCTCTGTCATTCATTCATTCATGAAGAGATCTGGAAGCCCATAGTTAGGAGGAGCTTAGGGAGGCATGCTGGTGTCTAGCTTTTTTTGGAAAGTCTCAAATAGTTTCAGCTCTGCAGACCACCTGGTATTTGGGAGAACTTCTTGGCTCTGCCACTGTAGTCAAAGTATACTATGTAAACAAAGGCACATGACTGTGATCCAATGCACTTTATTTATGAACACAGAAGTTTTATTTTAGATAAAATTTGTGTCCCCAAGTAGTCTTCTTTCAACTCCCCTCTGACTTTTTAGACACATTAAAACCCATAGCTCCTGCTGTTGTTAGATGCTGTCAAGTTGGGTTGGTTTTACAGGCCTTGTGTACAACAGAACAAAACACTGCCCAGTCCTGTGCCATCCGCACAATTGTTAAGTTCAAGCCCCTTCTTGCAGCTCCTGCTGGTTCATCTTTTGTAGGTTGAGTTAGTCCGGGTAGACTAGAGGAACACATTTCAGAGATATACATATAGGTACAAGGAAAGGGTTTATATACAAAAGAAATGTGACCCTAAGAAGGCATCACAATCCAGTCCAGTGCAAAGTCATAAGTCCAATAATAACCCATGTGCCTGAAATCAGTCTATAAAGTCTGCTTCCGACTCAGGAAGTCACAGGTCAGTGGGTGCAGAATTCTGGTGCTGGCAGGGGTCTCCCCATGGCTCCTTGCTTTCAGGGCTCAGGTCCATCAACAGCATGCCACTCCAGCTTCAGAGGTCTGTCTTCATCAGGGCTAAGCCGTGTGGTCTCTCCACTGGCTACTCCAGCCTCCCAAATGCCACCATCTGCGTTGCCTGTGGTTAATCATCTCTTAAACTAATTCCCAAAAACTGGGGAAGATAACTTCTCACTTCATGAGGGAAATACCATGAGATTTCCCTGGAGTCTCAGGAGAAAGCCATGCCCACACAGAGGTCTCATCAGCTACTCGATGGCTTTCTCCTGATTAACAGGCCAGACTCCACCCCTACCTTTCAATCACAAAATTAACATAAGCACATGACTGCCACAGAGGTCTTCCTCTTTTTTGCTGCCCCATCCACATTGCCATGGATGTTGTCCTTCTCTAGACACATAGCTCATGAGACTATACAAAATATGAGTACTAGGCCAGATTTAGCTCATGGGTCATAACTTAACTGTAGTTGTTTTGCTCCTTGTGCTACAGCTGCTCTGTCTAATTCTTCACAGACCTCTGTGCATCTGTGACCCTTGAGTACTTGAAGTGTGGAGAGTCTGAATTAAGATGTGCTGGAAAACAGGAGTTTTATGTATCAGAATTGTGGCAGCCATCTCTTCTGGAGTCAATTTGAAGATTAAGATTGTAGAGGTGGAGTCTAGCCTGTCAATCTGGAGATTTCCAATGAGAACTCTGTGTGGGCGTGGCCTGCTCCTGAGAATTCTGGGAGATGTGTTACTTCATTCTGGAGGTGAGAGACACTGTCTCTCTTAGTTCACTTCCTTGGAGACTTTTTGCCGACAGCACTCATTTGGAGACTCTCTACTGAAAAGGCTTCTATCCTGCGAGACCTCCCTGAGGAGAAGCCACATGAATCTACCCTGATGTGGCTAGAGAAGTCGTATGGAGACTACTGCCAGTGCTGAGATGCTTGCACCACCACTACATCCAAAGACTTTCTATCCACTGGCTTGGGGTTGTTCTGCATTTGGCATCATTGCATGTTTTTTCATGAGACTGAAGAGGATTTATAGATTTGTATCAGACATATGGGCTAATATCAGACTTATAGCCTTGGGCTGGGTTGGGATGTTTTTCTCAATGTTCAATTGCTCTTGTATATAAACCCCTCCCTTATATAAATATTTTTATTTATGAATTTTGTTTCTCTAGCCTACCTGGACTAACACAAGGCTGTTAACCAAAAAGGTCAGTGGTTCAATCTCACCAGCCACTCCACAGAAGAAAGATGAAGATTTATGCTCCTGTAAAGATTTACAACCTCAGAAACTCACAGAAGCAGTTCTACTCTGTCCTACAGTTTTTCTGTGAGTTAAGCAAGTGGCTGTCTAGCAGGCAAGAAAGAAAGCCCACATGGAAGAAGCTCACCAGCCTGTGTGATGATGAGGTGTTAGCAGGAGGAGATATCAAGAGTTTAAAAGTGAGCAAACAAATCAATGTGAAGGAACATTGATGTAGTAGAGGTCTCCAAAACTGCCTCTAATATCATGGGACAGTCACTCTCAGAAGGGCCACATTCAAGGGACCAGAAATCCAGTACGTGATAAAGCACTGGATGAACTACATAATTATCCTTTAGTTCTTTAATATTTTCTCCCTTTACTATTTATTTGTTTTACCTCATTAATCAAGTTAGATTTGCCTATGGTTCATTTATATATTAAGACCATTCAGTACATGAAAGTCAAGATAAATAATCCTTCTATGTTAGTCTGGGTAGACTACAGAAGCAAATTCATAAACACTCATAAGTGTATAAGAAAGAATTTTAAATACAAGAGGAAGTGTACATTAAGAAAACATCCAGCCCAGTCCAGTCCAACGTCATAAGTCCAATACTAGCCCATATGTCTTATACCAATCTATATAGTCTTCTTCAGACTCATGAAGCACATTCAATGACACCAGGACAATCACAGGCCAGTGGGTACAGAGTCTTGTTTATCCAGTGGTGAAGCATTTCACCGCTGGCAGGGGTCTCCCATGGCTCTTCCAGTTTCCAGGGCTCAGGGTCTATTAACATGCTGCCATGTTTCTCATCAGGTGCAATGTATCCCAGGGTCTGAGTCTTGTGTCTTATCACTAGAGTGTCTCCAAGGGACTGAGTAGTAGGTCTCTTACTTCTAAGGGGGAAATATGGCCAGATTTCCTATTTCTCAGGAGAATACCATGCCCACAGAGAGATCTCATTGACTACCTCCAGATTGACAGGATAGACTCCACCACTTCACTCCCAATCCTCAAATTGATACTGGATTAGTGACTGCCACACCTTCAGAAATGGCAACAGAAGTAATAGTTCCCTGGGAGTATAGGAAGGGTGGTGGGTAAAGGAGGGAAAAGAGAGCTGATAGCATTGATTACCCTACTTGATGGGATTGAGCAATGGAATTGTATGTGAGTAGATATATTGAATCATGTAAAAATAGCAAAATACCATTATAGGAAAGTAGCAGTAATAGTAATAATAATAATAATAATAATAATAATAATAATAATAATAATAATAGTTTCCCAGGAGATAGAGACAGATTGACATTGACCATTTTAAATCAGAAAAATCATACGAATTACTCTGATGAGACTGAAACAATCCAGAGGAATGATACTGTGTTCGTTCTTAAAAAGGACATTTCAAGATTTATTTTTGAAGTAAAAATGCAGTATGTGCTAGGATTATATATATCACCCCTCTAACCTATTATATCAACCAAAGAAACCCAATTAATACAAATATTATTCAAAGTTATGCACCAACCATCAAAGCAAATGATAAAGAAATTGGAGACTTTTACCAACTTCTTAAGTCTAAAATTGATCAAATAGGGAATCAGTATGCATCCATTATTATTGGTGATTGGCATACAAAAGTTGGAAATAAAGGGGAAGGAACAGTAATTTGAAAATATGACCTTGGTGATGGGAACTAAGCCAGAGAACTCATGATATAATTTTGCAAGACCAATAGTTTCTTTGTTGCAACTACCTTTGTTCAACGGCACATGGACTTCTCCACATGAAATACACAGACATAAAATTGACTGCATCTGTGGGAAGAGATGATGCAAGAGCTCACCAACAGCAGCTGACATTAGGACAGCATGGGAGAGAGAGGGGGCTTTTGACTCCTCAAGAGTTAGAGTCTCAAAACCCACCGGGACAACTCTAGTCTGTCTTATAGGATCATTATGAGTTGGCATGGACTCTACGGCCATGAGTTTGAAGTTTTGAAAATATGTCTAGGAACTGACTCTGGAGCAGATTATCAATCACAAATATGTAAGTCAACGCTAAAGTGGAAGAAACAGAACAATTCCACTCGGGTCACAATATTACCTTGAATCTACTTCATCTGAACTTAGTGAACATCTCAAGAACAGATTTGCTGCAGTTATCCGGACTATCTTAGAGCTTGGTTCAGCAAATTTTAAGGGATGATTTGGGTATGTGAAGAGTTGCTGTGAAATTTGGGTCTCTGCTTCTGACTGACCAGCAAAAAGAGCATTGAGTGGAAGCATGTTGTGCTTTGAAAGAACAGCTCCATAGCGACCCAGGCGTTTTTGCCAAGGGGATGAGATATGGTACTATTCTTACAACCCTGAAAGCAAACATCAATTAAGCCAGTGAAAGACACCATCATCAACTTACTCCAAACTGCTCGTCAAATGAAATCAACTATCAAGACGGAAACAAATAAAAAAGACCAGGATGATACTCATTTGTTTTATTGATGTGAAGGGTGTAGGGCATTTGGAGTTTGTTCCACCAGCTCAGCCTGTTAATCAAGCTTTCTATTTACAAGTTCTGAAAACATAGTGAAATGGTGTGTAACAAAAAGACATGATTGTGACAGACAGAGATCTGTTTTGCCATTACGACAATGCATCTGCTCACACTATCATCTCAGTGTGTCAGGATTTAGCAGAAAATAGCACGCTTCTCTTGCCTCATGCACCTTGCATGCTTGACCTCACTCAATGTGACTTCTTCTGTTTCTGTGAATGAAGAGGAGCATGATATAATAGTGATTTTACGATGTAGAAAAGGTGAGGAAACAACGAGGGAAGTGCCATTCAAACATAGGGGTTTAAAAAATGTTTCCAAGAATGGATAGCAGATTTGACAAATGTACTAAGTGCAATGGAGAGTACTTTGAAGATGATATGGTTGTTTTGTTTTTAAAGAAACATTAAATACATAGTCCTGAAAAAAAATCTGTTCTTTTTGAGGTGGGGAGATGTATTTAGAGAGAGATGAATGACAGGCTGTTGTGTTTTTTTTTTTGTCACCTTTGCTGTAAATAACTTCTTAGATATAACCAACCCCTTTGAGATACAAGTTGCTGGGTCTGGGGTCTTGGGCCCATGGTCTTGGTGAACACCAAAGTCAATTGGCATAACATCGTCCACAAAGACAATGCTATATGTCATACCTTGGTGAGTAGCAACTGGGATAAAAACTCATTAGTATCTATCTACAATGCAACTATTAGTCTCTCCCTGTCTGGATCAAAGAAGAATGATGAAAATAAAAAACACATGGCAATACTCAGTCCAGTGGTCCCCTTGTCCTGACGTCAAGAACTAGATGGTGTCTGGCTACCATTAGCAATTGCTCTGAAAGGAGTCACATTAGAAGGTCCTGGATAGAGTGAGAGAAAAATATGAAACAAAACTCAAAATCACCAAAAGAACAGGCTTACTTGTTGAATAGAAACTGGTGGAACTCCAAGACCACATCCTTTAGTTCTTCTCAGGTCTGGAAATACACTCATCCAATTTTCAGCCAAGCAATAAACAGGGCTTTAAGAGAAACATTATCACTATAGAGGTATGCATAACTTAGAATAAGTAACCATTTTTTTTATTTAAAAAGGGCAGAACTTGCCAAGGGCAAAGTTCTGAGGGGTTTTAAAAGAATGATGAATGAAAACAGGAAACATAGGGAACAAGTAGGATAAATGATGCTACGTAGTAGGGATTGAAATGATTGAGAGGAAACAAGATCCTCTATGATTGTTGAATGGAATCTTCTGTTTATCTTCACCCAAATCACAATTTAAAAGTGAAATTGAATTCAAAACCCCACATACTACAAAATACATCTAAAAGACAAATTTCTAAAAGAAAGTTACCTCTTTGAAATTCCCCCCAGCTAATCACCTTAACCTTCTGAGCTGTCCTCTCTACCATGAATTTAACTGTCTCTGCAGGTCCCCTCAAAGCCATTGTTCTCAATGGACTTCTTTTTTATTTTTGTTTCTTCATGATACTCTAAGGAGTCAAAGGCACTTTTATTACTGAGAGACTTTGTCTGAAATCCTCCACTACTCACAGGGAAATGCTTAAACATATTTTGTTTGGAATAAAATCATGCATGTATGAATTGGTATTCTAGTAGCAATACTATTGAACTTACTCCTATCATTAGTAAGGCGAAATATAGATTTTTTTTGTTGCTTTATGTGCCATTGAGCCTGTTCCTAATCAAAACAAATGTGCAACAGAACAAAACACTGCCAGGTCACAATTGTTTTTATGCTTGAGTCCATTGTTCCAGCCATTGTGTCGATCTATCTTGTCTTTAGTAAATATATTATGGAATTAGAAGTCAAGTATTTTTTTTAGTGTGAGGGCAGAACTGTATATAGAAAATCAAAATCTTAAGCAAAACCCTTGACTCACATGGTTAAGTCATATTTGCAGTAACTATATTCTATAAGTTACTACAGATATTGAATTAGTAAATACTGAAACCATTTCTCCTAGGGCAAATAAATGATCCGTTAGTCTCTGTTTCCAGTAGTTTCATCAACTCAACACTTCATAATCTTGTTCTATGTGTTCATCTGTTTCATTTACACTGAGTTGATGAACAGCAATCTTATAATTGATGTCTTTAACAAAACTAACATGTACATTTTCACAATAAGGTAAATCATAGCATTTTTGCACTTAGAATACTCAACAACTCTTCAGCATTTTTTTTTTTGGGGGGGGAGGTGGCAAGTGAGATCACACATGAAAAGCAAAAAAAATGTCCAAAATATTTGGCACTAAATAAACTATGAAAAAGATACTTGATTACATGTACAAAATGAAAAAAGAATGCAGGGCATTCCCTTCTCTGACCTCCGATGGAAGTGAGTGCCAGTCTATGCATGTATGTGAATGACTACAAAACTACCACCAGTAGGAGAATCTGAACATATAGAATTAGTGAATAATGAGAATAAACAGTAATAGTATATCCATAAGCGCTCTTAATTTACTATCTCTATAAATCAAAAGCATTTCCTACTGTAAAAAGTCAGAAGCATTTGGGGCTAATCCTGATGAGTATAAGAATGTAGAAAATGCTCTAAAATTGATTTTGATGATGATTGTAAAACTCTTCTTGATATGAACTATTTAATTGTATGATTTGTGAATTATTTGCCAAAAAGTTAATAAAATACAGTGAGTGCTCAAAAGATAAAAGAGATGCTCCTCAGTAGTGGGTATATGTTTCCCGAATAGAGTAGAATGTGTATATGCACATGAATTTGGTCTTACTTGTAGCACATTTAAATTTTGATTTTGTTGAAAGAATAAAATTCCTAGGAACTTTACTTTTGGGGGGGCATCATTGATCTCTGGTGGGAGTGGGAGGCCCAGCCTTGCTCCTGGAGAGCTGCTGCTGGATTTGAACTGCCAAGCCGATGGGCTGCAGTCCCGCACACAACCACTATGCCACTGGGGCTCAGTCCTCCAAGAACTTAAAAAAAATCATCTACAGTGATCATGTAGTACTTTAGTCATCATTACTCAAAAAACCTTTTCAAAATATGGGCAATAGTAAAAGGAAAATGCTTTCAAAATATTCAGAAGCACTTACCAACACAATAACAACATTCATTGTACTAGGTGTTTGTCTATGAATGTAATTTCTAATTAAAAAGGACAAAAATCTGCTGGGAAAATTGTTTAGTCTAGATATGGAGCAAGGAATACATCAGAAGAATTAAGGACACATAGACATACCAAGACAGTGCACATTACTGGTATTATCTGAAAAGAATTTGAAGAAGCTCCCTCTTGAGAAAGATGAAAATGCTTATACAGCAATAAGAATAAAACTTTATTGTTGTTTGTGTCAGACCTGTTCGACTAGAGAAACAAATTCAGACGTTCATATATGTGTAAGAGAGAATTTTACATAAAGAAGCAATTATAGCAATAAGATATCCCAGCCCAGTCCAAATCAAATCCTTACATTTGATATTAGCCTGTAAGTCCGCTATTAGCCCATGAATTCTTCTTCAGATTCAAACACCACATGAAACGATTCTACATGGAGGAAGGTCACAGGCCAGTGGGTAGCAAGTCCTGTGGATCCAGTGGTAGTAGATGCATCTCCAGGACTCTGACTGCCATCAGCATGGCTCTGTGTTGCTTGTCAACAGGAAGGTGGAGCAGAGAGAGAGTGCCTCTTCTGATGGCAGATCAGGAGAGAGAGTGTCCAGCACCCTCATGAGATGATCATGCCTGTGACTTGACTTGATTGGCGGGCTAGACTGCACCCCTTCATTCTTTTATCAAGTTGACATAAAATTGTGTAATTTCCACATTGTTAGTTTTAGTGTTTTTCAAAATGTCTTTCTGTATAAGAAATTCAGGAGAAGTAAATCTATAGAGACAGTAATTTGGATTAATGGTTCCTTGAGGCCATGGCAGGGAAGGCTGAAGGGAAATGGAGAGCTAATGGTGATGAGTATAAGAAAGAAGTCTGCAGCCCACTGGGATGGAGGTTCAATTCCAGCAGCAGCTCCACAGGAGCAAATGCTGGGCCTCCTACTCC
Source organism: Nesogale talazaci (assembly GCA_004026705.1). Taxonomy (NCBI): domain Eukaryota; kingdom Metazoa; phylum Chordata; class Mammalia; order Afrosoricida; family Tenrecidae; genus Nesogale; species Nesogale talazaci. Next base: position 33,394 of record PVJH01012961.1, on the reverse strand, counting down.
CACCACCAGAGGCAGTGATTCCCCCCCAAAAAAGTTTTAAAATTTGTTGTGGTGATAATTGCATGACTCTTCTTGATGTGGTTTACCATGTAAATGTATGGTTTACCATATGTGGTCACCATATAAAAATATACATAGATCTATTTCCCTAGCTTTATATGTAAATATACTTCCATGTGTATATGCCTGTATTTAGACCTCTATAGTTTCTTATGATTCACACAGTTGAGTGCCTTTGCCTTGTCCATAAAACACAAATAAATATCTTTTGGTATTCTTTGCCTTCAGCCAAAATCCATAAGATGCCAGCAATTATATTACTCACTACATGTCCTCCATGAATCTACCTTGAAATTCTGGTTGATTTACGGCTGGAGTTGTTTCTGAGTTATCGTCAACAAATTTTATTTGACAGTGATATTAATGAGATTGCTCAATGATTTCCATATTCTATTTTTTATCACAATGGGCAAGAACTCTCATAATCAGTTGGCATAAACTAGTAAGTGTTACATCAGCTTGTTGAAATATTTTAATTGGTATTCCATCAATTTATAATGCTTTTCTTTTCACTAATAGCCTTCATAAAGATATTGAAAAACAACAAGACTCAAGTCAAATAATACCCAGTAGTTGTAGTTGAAGGATGCTAGGGAATTACTTTAGTCTTCTGAAATGTAAAGCACCATGTATTGAATCGGGACCATAAATGTGCCTTTTATGAAAATGCACATCACTTGTGAAATAAATGTTCTTACTGACACCTCCTGTCCTCACCTCAGTATCAAAGGTAAGTCAGAATACATTTCTAAACCTGGTATTTTGTAATAAAGTGTGTTCTCTCAAATGAGATCACAGTCCCTGCCAATATGACCTTGTTTAGTAAAAGGGATTTTATTTGGATTATGTTAATGAGGACATATCATTGTAAGGTGGGTCCTAAACCTGATCACTTATGAGCTATAAATGAAGCAGAATAGACCTACAGACACAAAAAGAGAAGAAGGCAGATACATCGACAAGCCTGGGAACATCAAAGATCTTCTGAAAATGGTAAGAAAGTACATTTCTATTCTTTAAAGATATCCCCTTGCAATATTTATGCTTCAACAATTCTAGGTAACTATGACACACCTGAATTTTTTTGGGGGGGCATCACTGCCCTCTGACAGTCATGGGAGCTACCCAGCACTGCTCCTGACATACCTGAATTTAACAGACTGCTTAAATCACAGGGATAGAGGGAACTGCTAAATGACATCATGAAGGTGCACTCAGAAAAATCCAGGGTGTGGAAATCCCTATGGGACAAGTGGCCAGTTTCATTAACAAATAAATCATTGAAAACAAAGCAGGAGGAGTATATAGATTAAGATACACTTAAGATAAATTACACCTCCATCATATATACATCCTACTTGAATTCTGATTGAAACAAACCATCTCTAGTAAACATTTATAAGAACTTTAGGAAATTTGGGTGCTGTTGGGTATATGATAATACTTAGCAAACTAGGCTATTTAAAAATACCATAATAGATAAAAATGAAGAATTATAACACAAATTCATTGCCTCAGATTCCAACTGACTCCTAGCAAAATTTGAATTTTGTGGAATTACTCCATAATGTTTCCAGACTATAAATGTTACAGAAGCATATGGTTACAACTTCTTCTAGGCAGATAGCTTCCAAACTTTGACCTTATGGTTGACAGTTGAGGGTTTAACATCTGAATCATTATAAAGACCACCACCTAAGAAATGTTATGATATTGTTATGGGTTTGAATTTAAATACAAGAAAAGCAATATAAAAGAGAGAAGATTTTTGAAGTTGGACATTTATATGCTTTTTATGAAATGTTTATATGCATCTAAACATTCTATAATGTTTTAAAAAGTGGAAAATTCTTTGTTAATGAGGACTAGAAATTTAGTTAAAAAGAGCTAAGGGGTAAAAAGAGGGTAAGGGGGAGGAGGAAGGTGGATAGTATGAGAAGCTCTCTTAGCAGCAGCCAAGGCACACTCCACAATCTCAGATGCTGCCTGCACCATGTGTCAGAGGAGGTGACTCCTGGGGATGCCTGGCTGGTCCTACAGACTCCACTCTGTCTGGTGACCTCACTTAAAGCTACTTGATATCCAGTGGCTTCAAGGTGGCCAACATCTTTAAAACACTGGCAAGAACACACAGTATCAGTAGCAATCAGCCATCTAACTTTAAGGGTGGATTAAGTAAATAATTGTCAATGGGTTCCCTAAAGAAATAGAAAATTTTAAAAAAGGAATAGGAAATAAAGTAATATGCAAAATAAGAGACTGCACAATAATGATTTGCAAAGTCCTAGAGTTAGAAAATCAAAGACTAAGGATACAGTTGATATGTCTCAAGCTGTAAGAACTGAGAAAAAAATAGAGCCTCCAGTTTTTCTTTTTTGAGCCTTCAGTTTTAATATTGAAAGATTCTATGGGCAAAATATTGAATAATGTAAGAAGCATCAGAAAAGAAAGGAAGGAAGGAAGGAAGGAAGGGCTACATGTAGAGTTACTGTTCCAAAAAGAATTAGTTGGCATTCAACCATTTCAGAAGGTAGCATATAAAAAAGAATGATTGGTTCTAAAGGTGGAAGTCCAAGAAATACTGAAGGTATTGGCAAAAAACAAAGATATAAGAATTGAAAGAACACTAATGGAGATGTTTAAACCAGTGGAGACAATACTGAGAGCATGCACTAGTCCATGGCAAGAAATTCAGAGATCAGCTACCTAGTTAACTAACTATAAGAGATACTTTGGGCCATCCAGTCAGTCCTGACCCATAGCAACCCTCTGCACAAGAGATCCAAACACTGCCCAGTCCTGAGCCATCATTGCAATTGGTTCAGTGATCGAGTCCATTGTGGGGGCCCTAGAAATCACTTTTGAATTCTCAAAGCCTTTTGCTTCTTGATTGTGTGAAGGGACAAAGAACAAGAACATCCACTAATTGCAAGTGTGTTTGTGAAGAAACTAGCCATTGCTTTAGCAGAGAACACTCAGAAAAATGTCACCACAGAGTCTTTCTCTACCATGCCCATTCACCCACTAATTTCTGATTAAACAAGGGGACTTTTGCAAAGTTTTCTATGGGAAATCATTACTTATTCACCATGCAGTTCTTATCTGGCTCCTTCTAGCTATTTTTTTTAAGTTTCCTAAAGTTGGCTTTGGGCTGCTAACCACCAGGCCAGTTCTTTGAAATCACCACGTGCTCTGTGGGAAAAAGATTGAACTTTCTATTGCCATAAGGGCTTACATTTCTTTACCTAAGTATACAAATATTGCACCACCATTTGTTTGTCAGTTTGGCCTACTGCAGTGGCTTGTGTGTTGATGTGATGTTGGAGGCTATGTCACTGATATTTCACATGACATTAGGGTCATGTGACAATGAAGTACAGTGAAGACGAACTCAGCTGCGCACTTTGTAGGAAGCAGCCACTGAAAATTTATGCACAATTTCAAAATACTGTCAGATAACAAAGGCTAATGAATGGAAGCAGAATTGTTAGAGATACTTCTGGAATCTAGGCCCCTTGGGTCAGGGAGCACTCAAAATGTGACTGGAAAGGAAGTACTCTCTCAGAGCAGAGTTGACCATGGTAACATGAGTGGAGTAAAGACTGTGGGAGTGGAGTCTTCAGGATCTTCATTTAATGATGGGACGTGACTCCAGGTAAGGAGAATTGGCTGCAAAAATCTGCAAATGTCAAATTGGTATTCCATAATGGTTACCTTCCCAACACATACGCTGAAGACAATTGTGTGCATGAGCAAATGTGGTGAAGAAAGCTAATGGTACCTGGCTATCAAAAGATATAGCGCCTGGGGTCTTAAAGGCTTGAAGGCAAACAAGCAGCCATATAGCTCAGAAGCACATGGAAGAAACACACCAACCTGCATGACCATGAGGTGTTGAAGGGATCAGATATCAGGCATCAAAGAACAACAACAACAACAAAATCACCTCATTGTGAATGAGAGGGAGTGCAGATTGGGGACCCAAAGTTCATCTGTAGGCAATTGGACATCCCTTATAGAAGGGTTGTGGAGAGGAGATAAACCAGTTAGGGTGCCGTACAGCAACAATGAAGCATGTAATTTTCCTCTAGTTCTTTTTTTTTTGGGGGGGGGGCATCACTGCCTCTGGTGGTCGTGGTCGCTACCCAGTGCTGCTCCTGAGAGCTGCTGCTGGATTTGAACAGCCATGCCCGCAGGCCGCAGTCCCGCACTCAACCACTTATGCCATCGGGGCTCAGCCTCCTCTAGTTCTTAAATGCTTCCTCTTCCCCCCATCCCCATCACGCTATCATGATCCCAATCCTACTTTAAGAATACGGCTGGACTGGAGGATATATACGTACAGATAGGAAGCACAGGGAATCCAGGACAGATGATCCATTCAGGATCAGTGGTGAAGGTGGTGATACCGGGAGAAAGGGCGAACCCATGACCAGGATCTACATATAACCTCCTCCGTGGGGGGATGGACAACAGAAAAGAGGGTGAAGTGAGACATCAGACAGTGTGAAACATGAAAAAATAATTATACTTTATAAATTATCAAGGGTGCATGAGGGAGAGGGGAGCAGGAATGGATGGGGGAAATGAGGAGCCGATACCAAGGGCTCAAGTCAAAAACAAGTGTTTTGAGGATGATGAGGACAACAGATATATAAGTGTGCTTTGCATACAGTGGATGTGTGTAAAGATTGTGACAACAGCTGTATGAGTCTCCAATAAAATGATTACAAATAAATACATCATACAACTGAAAACATTTGCTCGTGATCAGAACTTGCAACGTGGAAAGATGAACCCAGCAAAATTGGAAGTCATCAAAAATGAAATGCATAAAGACCAGTATTTGGGCTACTAGTGAGCCAAATTGATTGGTACTGACCATTTTGAATCAGAAAATTCTATTGTTTACTATGCTTGTAAGAACACAAACAAAGGGCCATAGCTTGACATTCTTTTTTTAAAGAGGGCATTGAAAAATAAATCTTGAAGTACAATGCTGTTTGTGATAGGATTATAGCTATCCATCTTCAAAGAAATCCAAACATTACAAACATTATTCAAATTTATGCACCAATCCTAAAAGCTAGTGAGTAAGAAATGAAAGAATTCTAACAACTTCAATTGAGAAATTGATAAAACAAGCTATCAAGATGTATTGATAATTATTGGCGATATGAATGAAAAAGATGGAAGCAAAGCATATAGAACAATAATTGGAAAATATTGACTTGGTGAAAGAAATGAGGCCAAGATTGAATGCTAGAATTTTGCAAGACTTGTTCATAGCAAGTATCTTTTCTCAACAATGGAATACACAAAAATAAAACTGACTACACCTGGGAAGACATGATAGATCTGATATAAAAGCTCAATTCCAGCAGCTAAAACCAAGCCAAGGGCTAATGGTGAAACAGAACATACACAAGTTTATATGCAAGTTCAGGTTAGACCTGAAAAAATGTTAAATAAATCCACAAAAGTCAAAATATTACTGAGTCTGAATATTGAGGAATATCTCAAGAACAGATTTGACACATTGAACACTAACTACAGCAGACATGATGAGCTGTGTAAGGACATTAAGAGCACCATTCATGAAGAAAACAAAGGCCATTAAAAAGACAGTAAAGAGAGGAGGTTATATGTAGATCCCTGAAATTGGTTCCTCCTTGCTATTCCACTATCCCTCCAGCTTCCCAGTATCACCACTCCCACCACTAGTCCTGAGGGAACATCTATCCTAAATTCCCCATGTTTCTGACTAGAGTATATATCCCTTGTTCTAGCTGGATTTTTCTGGTAAAATTGGGATCAAGATAGTGGGTGGGAGGAAGCACTTGAGAACCAGAGGAAAGTTGCATATTTCATTGTTACTGCATTGCACCCTAACTGGTTCGTATCCCTGCAACTGCTCTCTAAGAGGATGCCGCTTCACCAATTGATGGGTTTTGGGGTGCTGATCTATACTCCCCCTCATTTGTAATGATATAATTTTAGTTTTTTGATGCCTCCTCTCTGGAGCATGGACAACAGGGGAGTGAGTGAAGGGACATTTTGGACAGTATATGATATGAAGGCATAATAACAATTTGTAAATTATCAAGGATTCATGAGGGAGAGGGAAGGGAAATATGGGGAGCTGGTACTGGGGGTTCTAAGTGGAGGAGGATGTTTTGAGAGTGATGATGGCAACAAGTGTGCAAATGTGGCCTGTGTACAATTGATGTATGCATGGATCATGATGGGAGTTGTATGAGCCCCCAATAAAATGATTCATTAAAAAAAAAAGGGGAGGGAGAAAGAGGAGTTTATACCAAGGGCTCAAGTGGAAAATATTTGGAAATGAATATGGCAACATTTTTACAAATATGCTTGATGCAAATGATGTATTGAATGTTATAAGAATTGTAAGAGTCCCCAAAAAATCATTGGGATAAAAACAGATAGTAAGGAAATAAAAGTTCAAAGTGAATGCCCTAAAAGTCTCTGAAACTTGTTATTAATGGTATAGTAGTTAGGGCATACAGAAGAAATGATGAAGTTAAAGAGTTGAATAGATATTTTCAAAAGGTAGCTGGAGAAGACAAAATAAAGTATGCAAAGACCAAGAGTAGAAAATCAAAAAGGGAAGAACACTCTCAACATATCTTAAACTGAAAGAATTCAAGAAAAAATTCAAGTCTTAAGTTGGAATATTGAGAAATCCTATGGGCAAAGTATTGAAAGATGTATTCTTTACTCATAAAAAAGATGCAAAGAACAGGGAGTCACTGTACCTAGGAATTGGTTGACATCCCACCATCTCAGGAGGTAGCATATGAGCAAGAGCCAATGATACAGAAGAACGAAATTGAAGCTACACTGAAAGCATTAGCTAAAAACAAGGATTTAGGAATTGATGGAAGACCAAATGAAATGTTTTGACAAGCTAATGAAGCACTGGAAGTACTCACTAGTCTATTCCAGGAATTTGGAAGACAGTTACTTGAACAACTGACTGGAAAGAATTCATATTTGTACCTATTACAAAGAAAGTGATCCAACAGAATGCTCAAATTACAGAACAACATCATTAATATTACTTGAAAGTAAACTTTTGCTGAAGATCATCCAGCGATGATTGCGGCAGGGAACTGTCAGATGTTCAGGCAGGATTTAAAAGAGCACTTGGAATAAGGACTATCATTGCTGATGTCAGATGGATCTTGTCTGAGAGCAGAGAATATCAGAAAAAATATCACCTATGATTTATTGATTATCACAAAGTATTTAATTGTGCGGATCACCACAATCTAGATAACCTTGAGAAAAATGGGAATTCCACAGAGCTTCACTGTGCTTATGTGGAATTTGTACATGGATCAAGAGGCAGTTGTACAAATAGAACAAGGGGATACTTCATAGATTAAAATCAGGGAAAGTGTCCAGAAAGGTTGCACCATCTCATCAACTTATTCAATCTCTATGCTAAGCACATCATTAGAGAAGCTGGATGATATGAAGGGGAATAATGTGGTGTCAGGATTGCAGGCAGGCCTATTAACTTGCTTTCTCTGTCATTGACTCAATGAAGACCCCTAGAAACCCCCTGTGGACTTCAGAGACCTTAGCTGTTTGAGTTGAAAGACTAGTCTTTCTCTCATGAAGCTGCTGGTAGTTTAAAATGACTAACCATGACAATTGCAACCCAAGTGCTACCATTATGATGGTCTTATTACAACCTGCAATGCGTGGTTGGCACACCTTCTTCCTGAAAGTGAAGAGGGCTTGAAGCTCTTACAAATGAAAGTCAAGGAGTGCAGCCTTTAGTCTGGATTACGACTCAATGTAAAGACCCAAATGCTCACATCCAGACCAATAGATTATATTATGATAAATGTAGAAAAGAGTGAAGCAAAAAAAATTCATTCTTGAATCCACAATCAATATTTTCTCATGGAAGCAGCAGTCAAGGGATGTAAAGACGCATTGCATTTGATCAATCTGCTGCACCAGGCCTCCTTGCTTGTGAAAAGTCAGAATATTACTTTGAGGACTGAGGTGTCCCACACTCAAGCCATGGTCTTTTTAACTGCCTCATATGCATGTCAAAGTTGGACATGGAATAAGGAAGATCACAGAAGGACTGATACATTTGAATTATGGTACTGGAGAAAAATATTGAAAGCACCGTGGATTGTTAAAAAGGTCAATCTGAAAAAAAAAGAGATTAACTTCATCTATCTTCAAAGTGCTCTGAGAGGGCTCCCTAGAAGCAAGAATAAAGTGACCCCATTTTATACTTTGCACACATTGTCAGGAGAGACCAGACCCTGGTGAAAGACATTATGTTTGGAAGAGTATCAGCACAGAAAAAGAGGAAGGCCCTCAAGAGTGGAACGGACACTGTAATGCAGCAATGGGCTCAAGCATAGGAATTAGTGTATGGATGGTTTAAGACAGGGAGATATTTTTTTCTGTTGTGCAGGGGTTGGCATATGTGGGAAACAATTTGAGGGCACCCGATAACACTAACAAAGTAAAGCTACAGTCTGAGAAACTCACGGAGCGTTTCTACCCTGTTTTGTACGGTCACTCTGAGACAGCAGTGATTTGATGGTTGGGAGTTTTTAGTTTTGAATCTTAAAAAATATTAAAGACCATCCATTTTTCTTTAGTGAATTAATGTAAAAAGACTACATTGACATAATTGAATTAACAAGAGCTTCAGTTATTTAACCAAGGACTAAATATCTGGTATAATCCCTTAAAATAGTGTCTTGAGCTTGATGGTGTTTATGTTAAAAATAAAATTAATATATTTATTTTTATTTTTGAATTTCATTTTCTATTAATGTTTTGAAGTCCCCAGTGAACTGAGAGAGATGTTGTGTGATGCTGTGGTAAAACTATAGCCTCTACTCAGATGAGGGCTTTTCAGGGCACCAATTCACTTCCAGTTTTGATATATGATATTCTTCAGGATAGCCCCCTTTCCCAAAGCCTCCAGATACCCCTATTCAGGACAAAGTGAAGTTTCACAGGACTTCCTTGGTGTTCATGAATCATGGGTTTGTTGGACATATCTGGCTAGTAAAGGGGTTCCCATCACCTATCCTTCAGTGTTTCTGCAAAGGAAAGCCAGGTGCTATTTTGTCTTGCTCTATGATCCTACAGGTCTCAGAGACAGGAATGAATAGTACAGCTGAAAACAGCGTGGGTGCTAGAATCCTCAGACTATCTGATTTCCGGCCTTTCACCGACTTTTATGGAGCAATCAAGACATACTTTTCTCACCTGCCATAGCTCGCAACTCCAGACGCCCTGCCTCGGGCCATTACTGCACATTCCTCTGCAACTGATGTCACCTCAAGTAATCCAGGGCCAGATGTGTCTTAAAAAAACCCATTGATAGGTTTTATTCTAAAATTATCTGAAGTGGTTAATAATATGTATTACTACTCCCTGCCATTTTGTTTTCTTGTGATGACTTTCATGTTGCTATAGTGCAGAAAACTATTTCATAGATATTTTAAGTACTAGCAAGGTTATTCTTGTAGGAGTAACAGGTTTTATGATGATTTCCAGACTATGATATACTGGGGGAAAAATCTCTGATGATAGCTTTAGTGAGTTAACCAATAAAGACCCTCTAGATCACAACAAAAAGCTGCCCAAAATAATACTGAAAAAAAAGACTCCTATTGAAAAGGATTTAAAATTCTGTCATATATGAAGCTGACATGAATGAGAGATTTCTCAACACCAGTTAAAATAGCAATGTTTAAATATAGGGAGGTTTCCTGAAAACAGTCTAGTCCTTTCGAGATGGAAGCTGGAGTTGAGAAGATTAACCCTGAAAGTTGGGCAGGTGTCCTTATGTGGTCAACTTCACCCTTTATGTAGCTTGCCTGACCTGAGGACTACTAAGTTTGTAACTTTACTCCAAGCAGAGGATGGTGAATGCTGATTTTGAGTTAGAACTGAGTTCCAGCAAAGCTAATTGGTCTCAACATCTCACCTAAAGTCAAGTGAAGTGATTGTCCTGTGATACACAGGCCTACCAGCCCATCTATGCTGATCACAGACACTTTCAAACACACTGGGAAACTGGGTGATGCATTGCATTGAATAAAGTCTTTGACAGGACCTAAAACAGAAACCTAAGAAATGTTCTGCTGCATAATATTAAGTCAGGTTTATCTTCTCACTCTCCTCCTGTGAATAGATATGTCTTTTTGAAATATGAAATTCTCCCAAATTTATTAAAACCAACTGTGTGGTAATTGGGACACCAACTGAGCAACTCTCAGCTAGAATCTCATTATTATTATTGCATTATTTTTTTATATGTGTTCCAAGGCAGACATGATGCAATTTAGTCATTAAGATAGCTATTATGATATTTAGGTTTTGTGCCAACTTGATTTTGCCATGATTTTCAGTGATTTGGTGATTCCCCAATGATGTGACCTAACGCAATATAATCAACTCCATAATGGGCTCTGTCTTATGCATCCAAGCAGTTGTAAAGAGACTAAGATGCTTTGGGGCCAAGGCATAGCATCCCAACACTAAAGGTCCACAAACAAACCTGCAACTATTTATGGATCTTTCTTACTTTCTTTCTCTCATAATTGCTTTTGTTGTTGTTTCATTTTCTTGCTTGGTTTTGCTCTGTCTTGGTTTTGTGCTTATTATTGTCTTTGCATGTCAATCTAGATAAGATCAGTGTGATAAACAATCCAGAAGAGAAAACAACAGGACCAAAGGTTCTCAGGTGGGGGGAGGGGGAGGACACAGGAGAGATGGAGGAAAGAAGGAAGCAAGCATTAACAGACCTAGGAACAAGGGAACAACAAGTGATCTAAAAATTGATGGCAAGAAGGGAGTAGGAAGCCTGGTAGGGCTTGATCAAGGGCAATGTACCTAGAGGATTTACTGAACCTCGAATGAAGGCCATACATGATAATGGGACAAGAGGAAACGAAAGGAAAACAGAGAATAGATCTAGGAGCCAAACAGACATTTTAAAGGTCTAAATACAGGCATGTACATATGTAAATATATTTATATATAAAGATAGGGAAATAGATCTAGGTACATATATTTACACATTAGGCTTTAAGGTAGCAGATGGACATTGGGCATCTACTCAAGTACTCCCTCAACCTACTCAAGCATTCCCTCAAGGCAAGAACACTTTTTTCTAATAACCTGGTATTCCATGATGCTCATCTTCCCAACACAATTGCAGCCATCTAGCTGATAAGCAACAAAGTCCACATGGAAAAAGCACGCCAGCAATCATAAGGTGTTAATGGGGTCTGATCTCAGGTATCAAAGACCCAGAACAAATACTCATATCAATGTGAATGAGGGGTGGGTGTGGAGTAGAGATTCAAAGCTCATCTGTAGACAATTGGATAACCCCTTACAGAAGACTCACAAGGAAGAGATGAGCTAGCCAAGATGCACCAGTGAAATACATAGCTTTCCTCTACTTCTTTAATCCTCTCTAGCGCGCACCCCCCCCACACACACACACTATCATGACCCCAATTCTACCTTACAAATTTGGCTAGACCAGACCATAGACATGCATATAGATAAGAGCTGGAAACATAGGGAATGCAGTCAGGATCAATAATGAGAGTAGGGGAAGGTGACAGGAAAGAGAGAGAACTGATTATTATGATCTACATATAACCCCCTCCCAGGGGAACAGACAAAAGAAAAGTAGGTGAAGGGAAACATTGGTCAGTGTAAGACATGAAAAATAATAATAATTTATAAATTAACAAGGGTATAGCAGGGAGGAAGGTTGGGGGACAGAGGGAAAAAACTAGGCACCAGTATGATGCCAAGAGCTCAAATAGAAAATGCTTTGCAAATGATGATGGCAACAAATGTGAAAATGCGCTTGACACAGTGGATGGGTGTATGGATTGTACTAGCCCTCCAATAAAATGATTTAAAAAAATATTAAAGATGTGCTTCAACTCTCTTATGCAACAGCCATAAGCAATTGAAGCAATGCTTATTTGGGCATGTGGCCCACTTTCTATGTATGTGGTTGCTGTGGAAAACTTGCTTGCCTTTTTGCTCTAACTGGATCCTTCATCTGGCTTATCCACCTTCACATTGCCTGCCTACTCTGGAAATCTTCAGTGACCTGCCTTGGATTCATTCTCTTTCCCATTCCCTGGTGATCTTGTGCTCAGAGCCCCCATGGGTGCATATGTGAGTCAGAAGTCACCAGCCTAATTTTTGATTCATGGACTTGAAATATGCTCAGACTTGGACTTGACTGCTTACATAATTATGAGAGCCATTTTGTAACAACTAACAGTTATGATTGAATATTTATTGTGCACTTACAATAAACCAGATGCTGATTTGTGTAAAATGAATCTTTGTCCTGAAAAATTCCCATCTTGCTAGCTTGGGGAATTCAGTAAGGTGATGGTGGTGTTCAGTAGATTCTGTCTTTACAAAGAAAACTTAAGAAAGCATGTGGATGAAATTGGACTGGACTCAGAGTCAGTGTCCAATGAAGTTCAATGAAGTATGAAAGTGTTTCACCTCTGCTGATACTGACATGGGAGGGGCTGTCTTCAACATGTTGAGCACAAGGATCTGGCCTCTTAGACTTCTGGGTGTGTTGGTCCCGCCTAGGTCCTGCAGGAGGCCTGGTAGCTTGGTCTGCAACTCTTTTTTTTAAAATCATTTTATTGGGGGCTCATACATTATTTTTCACAATACATAAATAAGCATACTATGTCAAGCACCCTCACATGTCCACTTCTATTATCGTTCTCCAATCGTCCACCTTCTCCCTTAAGCACCTAGTATCCGCTTTTCCATTCCTTCCCCTCTTCCCCTGCTCTCTCCTCCCCACCAACCCTCAATACTTTATACATTGTTATTGTTCTGTCATATCTTACACTGCCCAACTTCTCCCCCAACCCACACCCCTGATGCCCTGAAGGATGCCCTGATCCTTCAAATAGGAGCTTGTGTGTATATCCTTGCCATTGGTTCGGTTTCTCTACCCCACCTTCTCTCTACCCTTCCAGTATCTTCAATCTAACCATTGGCCCGAAGGGGCCCATCCATCTTGGGCCATCCATCCATCTTTCCCCTTATCTCCAGCTCCCCTCTCTACTAGTGTACCTTCTCCAGTCCATTGTAGAGTTGGGACCATGATGGTTGGTAGGGGGGGAAGGAAGGCTTCAGGAACTAGAAGAAACTTGTGTGCATCATCACTGCCCAGCTGCCACTTGACTGGTCTGTCTTCTCCCCATGACTACCCTGTAAAGGGGCGACCAATTACCCACCAGTGGGCGTTAGGTTCCCACCCTGCTCTCCCCCTCCTTTGTAATGATGTGATTCTTGTTCTTTGGTGCTCGATATCTGCTCCCTGCGGCCCCTCTTGATCACGCATGCTGGTGTGCTTCTTCCATGTGGGCTTTGCTGTTTCTGCGCTGAATGGCAACTTGACTATCTTCAAGTCTTTGAGACTCCAGGCATTCAATCATTTGGTAGCTGGGCACCATCGTTTCTTCTACTCCATTTGTCTTCAGTGATATTGGGAGTCAGTTGGTCCATTGTTTTTGATTTTTGTTCTTTGATACCTGATTGTTTCAGCACCTCATTATCGCACAGGCAAGTGATCTTCTTTTATGATGGGTTTTGTTGCTTCTGAGCTAGATGACTGCTTGTTTATGCTCAAGCCTTTAAGACACCAGATGCTATATCTTTTGATAGCTGGGCCCATCTGCTTTCTTCACCACCCTTGCTCATGCTCCTACATGTCCTCAATGGGTGCCTTGGGGATGTGTACACACAATGATATATGTTTGTTTTGTTTTTTTCCCCCCATTTGATGTCTATTGCCTAGACCTTTCACCACTTTCACCACCATCTGACCACGCTGGCTGTTGTGCTTCTGTGTGGCTGTGGTCTCTTCTCAGGTAAATGGTCTAATGTTTATCTTCAGGCTTTCAAGACACCTAATATATCCTTTGATGGCTGGGCACCTTCAGCTTTCTTCACCACATTTGTTTGTGCACTCATTTTACTTCAGTGATCATTGTGGCAGTCATGTGCTTATGTTAATTTTATAATTGAAATGTAGGGCTGGAGTCTGGCCTGTTAATCAGGAGAAAACTATTGAGTAGCTGACGAGGTCTCTGTGTGGGCATGGCTTTCACCTGAGACTCCAGGGAAATTTCACGATATTTCCCTCGTGAAGATGAGAAGCTATCTTCTCCAGTTGTTGGAAGTTAGTTAGAGAGATGATTAACCACAGGCAACACAGAATGGCGGGGTCTGGGAGGCTGGAGTAGCCGGTGGAGAGACCACACGGCTTAGCCCTGATGAAGACAGACCTCTGAAGTCAGAGTGGCATGCTGTTGATGGACCTGAGCCCTGGAAGCGAGGAGCCATGGGGAGACCCCTGCCAGCGCCAGAATTCTTCACCCACTGACCTGTGACTTCCTGAGTCGGAAACAGACTTTATAGACTGACTTCAGGCATATGGGTTAATATTGGATTTACGACTTTGCACTGGACTGGATTGGGATGCCTTGTTAGGGTCACATTTCTTTTGTATATAAACCCTTTCCTTATACCTATATGCACGTCTCTGAAATTCGTTCCTCTAGTCTAACCGGACTAACTCAATCATGTTGGGCCAGTGAGACTTGAGGAATGCCAGATTCATAGAACAATGTGTTCTTGCACTGAGGGAGCACCAGGGTGAGTGTCCAAGGTCCACTTGCTACCCTAATATTTGGCCTATAGATATATTCTTAAATTTATTCCCATCTTATAATAGATAGTTGTATTTATGTATGGACATACCTATGTTTAGATCTCTGTAAGTGCCCTTTGCCTTCTAGCTCTTTCCTCTATTTCCTTCCATCTCCCTCCTGTCCCACCACCATGTTCCACCTTCATTGGCATTTCACTGTTTTCTCACAGATTCATTGTCCTTGCTTAATCCCGACCAGACCTCCCACACCCTCCTTTTGATCAATTCCCAACCACTTGTTGCTCCCCCTACCCATCCATGTGTTTGTCCACACCCCCTTCTCCTTTCCTCTCTCATGCCCCCAGGAATCGTTTGCCCAGTCCTTTCTGTGACACAATGGGCCTCCAGACGGATGTATTCCTCTGAGCATCATGTGTCGGCGTGGAGCTTGGACCAGCTCTCTTCTTCTTCCTCCCTTCTTGTCTTTGTCCCTGTGGGTGTGGGATGCTGGCCCCTCCCCCACCCTGTTCTCTGTCATGCCTACTACTAGGGATGGAGTCCATCTGACTCTGGTTGCGTCCGGCTCTATAACTCTCTTTTCTTTCATCCTTCCATGCATCCACATTGGCTCTGAACTCTTGAATGTATCTCAGGCCTAGCTTCTTTTGTGCCTCCTGTCACTCTCTCTTTGTTTTGACATAGCAAAGACTGTACTGCCTGAAGTCCTACAGTGTGCTAGAAACTGACGCTAGAGAAGATAGCTGCACAGAGTCCCAGGCTTCTCAGAAACCATCTTCTAGCATAAGGCCTTGCATTCTCTGACTTCTGTTCACTTAACCCTGACTCATAGCAAGTCAATAATTGTGTCTGAGTACAACTGTGCTCCATAGAATATATCATGGTTGGTTTTATTCTAAGTAGATTGCCTGTTTTTTTTCAATGAGGCAATTCTGGATGGACTTGAATCTCTAAGCTTTTGTTTAATAGTTAAGCATGTTATCTGTTTTCACCACTGGGGATCCGATGAAAGTAAATAATCCACATAAAGATGTCATAGCATCTTATCCATGAGAAATAAGACTTCTCAAACTAGTAATTCTCATGTGATCTGCATCCAAAATTTTTGAGTAAATATTTCTGGTGGCCTCAGGCAGAGATTCAAAGAGGTAGCAAGACCTACCTTTAATTTGGCACCAAACCTTATCACCCAGCAGCAGAGAAACCAGAAGGAAGTGAAGGTGCTCATCAATGTTTATACAGGCTGCTACATTCACCTTTAGCATCAGCGATCATGGTACAGGGGAATCAGGCATGAGGCTTAAAGCCATGTTCAGCTTGGTTACACACCACACATGGTTGGGATGCCTGTGTTGAAGGATTTGTTTTAAGAGGAGCTTGACATTTATTTGTTTATAAAACATTGCAATCCAACGGTAACAAAAAAAAGTACCAGAAGACCTGTAACTTTCTTTTGAAGCACAGAAACAATCTAGTAGGAAAAATAATAAGGGGAAAATGCTCATAAAATTGTGGGCATCAATGTTAGGAACACATCTGCAATTGAGCTACACTCATGAACTCTTTTGCTCTTGCTGTCATTGGTTGATTCTTTCACAGCAGTTGGAAACTCTGTGGAACACAGTTCCATTGTGACCTGCGTGCAACTGCCATGATTTGGAGTCAACTTGTGAGGAAAATGATGTAACCTGTTAGGTTGGACCTACTAGTTTGTTTTGACTTTAAAACAAGTACCAATTATCTGCTACAGGAAACATAATCTCATCGTGTCTGTGGTCTTTGAGAAGCAGATTGCCAGGTCTTGCTTCCAAAGTGTCTCTGGGTGGATGCCAACGCAACATGTAAGCTAGCAGCTGGGCTAGTTAAGCATGCATACTACCCCATCCATAAGGGGTAGAATTCAGGCCCAGGATCCTCAACTGCAGAGGAGTCTGAACCCCATGGACCTCTGTCCTTGAGATCATACGCAAATATAATGGCATAGCCTAGAACCATGGCTTGTATCTTATCCTAGCTTCTAATTTTGCTTCCAGACATGTGGGGAGCTCATGCTGGGAGAATTAAATATATGTCACACACTAAGATTTTCATATAAATTAAGATTATACTTGGTCGATACACACATAAACACCTAAAGGCATAGTTCAAAAACAAAAATATCACCCAAAGAAAAATCTCTTGGCCAAATTAGAGTTTAGCATTCAAAATTACAATTAAAAGAAATTCTTTCAAACAAATATTACACATGGGGACAAGTTAGTTGTAAGTATAAATATCACCACCCAAGATATCAGGGAGGGAAACTGTGCACATCAGAAAACGGCTTGGTCACTGACTGTATTTTTAATTTGAAGCAAGATAAAATCACTGAATACCCCAGAATCTATTTTTAAAGGAGTTTTCATGGAAATACCAGGTAAACCCAAAAGGGAAAGAAAACCACCAAAGTGAAGGGTTTCAAGAGGAGCAAAGGTCAAAGACAAAACAGTGGCCTAAGGGAAAGTTTTCCCACTCTCCGGAATGTTGAATCCCACTCTACATCCCACACAGATGAAAGAGGAAGTCTGGAACACACACACACACACACACACACACAAGTTGGCATATGTCTCCCAAGGAGTCTTGCTTGATCACGTACTAGCTCTGTGGTTGTGGGTAAACTATCCATTCACTCTCAGTCTCAGTTGTATTATCTGCAAATTGGACACACTAATGATGACCTCATAGTTATCCTTCAGATTAAATAAGACAATGTATATTTATTATTTAGTTCCATGCTTAGCCTGAAATTGGCATGAGTAAACAGAAGCTCAGATTCATATAGTTAAGTGTTATATGTGATCCTTAGATGAAGCTTCCTTGTTAAAAACTGCCTCTTCTGGCCAAGGCAGATGGATGACGCACTGGAAAACTTCTCCGGGCTGCCTCTTTTCCTTCATAACCTATTTCACTGAGCAGAGTCTTCAGTTCTTCCCTTCTCCCAAAGCCTAAGTAGCCTAGTCTTAGATCTACCTGATGCAGAGCTTGCACTTTGCCTCAAATTTCCTACCCATAGTTTTTTTCTAGTTCAGATTCAAGCTCTATGTTTACTTTTTTTATATTCTGCTGCATGTCCCATGTGGTGGTCATATGTTTATGTTAATTTCATGATTGAGATGTAGTGTGGAGTTTAGCCTGCTAATCTGGAGAGAGCCATTGAGTAGCCAATGAGGCCTCTGTGTGGGCATGGCTTTCTCCTGAGACTTCTGGGAAATTTTGCGATATTTACCTCGTGATGATGAGAAGCTATCTCCTCAGTTGTTGGGAGTTAGTCTGAGAGATGATGAATCACAGACAAGACAAGATGGCAGCATCTGAGGAGCCATAGAAGAAGTCACACAGCTTTGCCCTGATGGAGCCAGACCTCTGAAGCTGGAGAGGCCATGTGGGGACCCCTACCAGCGATGAGTTGCTTCTGCCACTACTGGATGCTGTTGATGGACCCTGAGCCCTGACCCCTGCCAGTGCTGGGATTCTGGACTCACTGACTTGTGACTTCATGAGTTGGAAGGATACACTATAGACAGGTATCAGACATATCGGCTAATATTGGACTTATGACTTTGAATTGGACTGAGTTGGGATGCTTTCTCATTGTTCCATTCCTTTTGTATATAAACCATTCCCTTATATCCATATGGAAGCCTATGTATTTTGTTTCTCTAGTCTACCTGGACTAACACATCCCATATACCCAGATAGTGCATTCATTTGGTGTGTGTTATAGTGTTGAAAAATGTGTACAGATGATTGTCCATGTAAAGATCATAGTAACTTTTGTGTGTTGGAATGTAAGGTATACAGGTGTATGTTTGAGAGTATTTGTGGACTCAAGTGGTGATGCATATGCCTGTGTTTGTGTGCCTATGTGCAGAAGTTTATTAAGATGTAAGAGTGAGTTGGTGTGTGTGAATACATGAATGGTTGAGTATATGTGTGCTTGTGTGTGCGTTTGTGACGAAGAGTATATGTCTTCATGTAGGTGAGTGATGTGTGTGTGACTGAAAGTGCTTGCATCCATATGCATGCATGTGTATTAAGGTATAAACGTTTGTGCATGAGCATGCATATGTGTACATGTATGACTGAGAGAAAATGTATATGTGCATAGGAAAGTTTACAGTTCATACTCTGTTGGTATTTTACCAACAAGATATCAAGAAGTTGATTTCTACTCACATGAGTTTAATTTTCTCAAATTTTTATCTTGAATTCTTTGTTGATGACAAAATTCCCTGAAAGACTTCATGTTTGGAAAACACTTCAATGTTGAGAGCTTATTGTATTATTAAGATATTCTTACTAGAATCATAGAATAATATCATGGAAAGGCTTCTGAGATTTTTGCACTTCTTCATTCTGCAAGGGGAAACTGAAACCCCAAAAGAGAAGGTCATGTGGAGGATGAATGACAAGCCCCAGTCCTGCATCTGTTGGACTGCAGTTCTATCCGTTGGTCAGAAATGCTCTTAGAATAACTTACTGGAAGCCCAAACAGGATACATACTAACCGTTCTACCCATGAGATGATCTAGTGCATACAGTAGCACTCTACATTGCCACTTCTATTTAAACTCAAAGGACATGGCTAATGGGACTGTGGCCATATCCACAGGGGGACAGAGATACAGTGAACACAGACCCCATCAAGTCAGGTGCAAAACTCTTTTCCCTGCTGAAGATGGCCACATTTTCAGGTCATGGTTCTCCTTATTACTATCAACCCTATGAAGCTAGGTGGCGGAACCTGGATGGTGTCAACTGGAGCAGGAGCAGGTCAACTGGAGAGGGCATTTTTGAGGTAAAGCAATGGACAATGAAATAAGGAGGACTCCTTCAGAAGCTACATTGACATCTGTATTTTGGGGAAGGACAATGGGAATTGAGGAGCATTTAAATGATTTTCCCTCTCTATGAGAATGGTTGTGGACTGGGCTAATGATGACTCACAAACTGAAAATAATGATAAATCCAAAAAGCTGGTAAAATAATAAGTGTATTGGAAAATTGAACAGTCAAGACTTATTTCTGTTCTGCTCTAAAATAAAAGGATTAATCTTTCTCTTCCTTATCTTAGATCTTTCCTCCCTCCCTCTCTTCCTCCATCTTTCTTAATCTCTATCCCACCTTCTTTTCCTTCCTCTTCTCTTCCCTCCTTCTGTTCTTACAGCTTTGCTAATAGAATGTGGTTTCCTTATAAACAAAGGCCAGTAGCAGGATCAGTTACCATGAGTCATTTCAACTTCTGAACTTGGCTCCATGTATGTCAGAATAGAACTGAGATCCATAGAGTTTTCAATGCTGAATTTTAAACAATAGTTTACCAGGCCTTTCTTCTGAAGCAACTGTGGGTAGACTGGAGTCTTTGACATTTGAGTTATCAGCCAAGTGTGTAAATTGACAAGGAACAAAGAAAACAGGAAACTATCTCCATCCATAGTCCTACGTGAAGTTAATTAATTCTTGTTTTCAATAATTTTTTTTGCTGTTATGCCCACACTTTTTGGATAAGTGAAATTTTTATTTTGTATATATTATCACAATAATACAATTTTAAACAAGCTATACAGAATGCCTTTTATAATGAAGCATGCCATTTAGAGGCTGAGGTCTGAGTTTGTGTGCCTTTTTGGCCACATTCCTGGCTGTATAATTTTGGGACAGAGGTCATCTTCTAAGTCTCTATACTTATTGGATTTTATTTGGTTCTTTAAGAAAACACCACAATGAAGAATCTTAGTTTACTGTGTTATAGGTATCATTCAACTCACATTGACCTGATGTACAACAGAGAGAAACATTGCCTGGTCCTGTGATATTCTTACAATTCTGGCTATTTTTGGAGTGTATAGTTACAGGCACTGTGTCAATCCATCTTGTTCATAGTGGCCCTCTACTTTGCCAAGCTCGATGCCCTCCTGCAAGTATTTTTTTTCTTTTGATAATATGCTCAAAATATGGAAAATGAAATTTAGCTATCCTCTCTTCTTCTAAAGAGCATTCTGGGGGCTGCCCTTCTTTTAAGAAATATTTGGTCATTATTTTGGAAGCCCATGATATTCTTATCTAACACCATAATTTAAATACATAATTTGTTCTCTTTTTCTGTTTAATCATCGTCCAATTTTCACATACATATTGTTTATTGCCATCAAGCTGATTCCAACTCATAGTAATCTTTTCAAACTCAAACTCACTGCATTGAATAGACTTCTGATTCATAATGACACTCAAAGGCAAGGTAGAACTGCCCCTGTTGGAGTATAACTTTTTATTAGAGGAGAAAACCTTGCTATTCTCCCTGCAAGGTGGTTGTTTTGAATGTCAGCCTTTTGGTTAGCAGTGCAACGCATAGCCACAATACCACCATGGCTCTTGAGGAATCTGGCCCTTTAAAGAAGGAGTAGAACTGCTCCATGAGCTTTCTGGGAATGTAGATCTTGATAGGAGCAGACAGTCTTATCTTTCTCTGACTAATTAGTTGAGTTTGAACCCTCGACCTTGTAGTTGGCAGTCCAATGCTTAACAAATCGCAACATCAGGCGTCCTAAAATATATATGAAGAGATGAAAAATTCCATGGCATTAGTCCTCTAGTGATATCTTTGCTTGGTAACACTTCAAAGAAGTAATGTATAGCAGATTTACCAATGTAATAGTTGTTTGATTTCTAACTGCAGCTTCGTTGGGCATTCATTATTTATACTAAAAGAATGAAATCCTTGACAATTCAAATTACGTTAGTTTTTGTCACATTTGTCATAATGCTGTCTATTAGTCTAATTGGTAAGATTTTCATTTCCAAATTCATCCAGTTTAAAGATTTTCATTTTGTGAGGTATATGGGCTATGGTTTTTGGTCTTACCAAAAAATGTGTACTTTAGAAAGGGAGAACCAACTTCAGGGATCTACACATAGCCTCCTCTCTGGGACACGGACAACAGGGAAGTGAACGTTGGGACACATTGTACAGTGTACCGGATGAAAAAAATAACAATTTGTAAATTACTAAGGGTTCCAGGGGAAGGGGGGGGAGGAAGGGTAATATAGGGAGCTGATAATGGGGGCCTGGAGGGAAGGAGAATGTTTTGAGAGTGATGATGGCAATGGGTGTGTAAAAGTGGCCTGCATACAACTGATGTTGTTAGGGATTGTGATGGGAGTTGTAGGGGCCCCCAATAAAATGATTCATTAAAAAAAGGGGGAGGGAGGAGAAAGGGGAGGTTTTTTTTTTTTTAAAGAGGAGTTTGTACCAAGGGCTCAAGTGGAAAATGTTTGGAAATATATGTGGCATCATGTGTGCAAATGTGCTTGATACAAATGATGTACTGAATGTTGTAGTAGCTGTAAGAGCCCCCAATAACATTATGAAAGCAGTGTGTGCTTTCCCTTATTTCTTTAAGGTCTATTTGTCAGGCAGCTATATTCTGGGGCATGAAAGGCATGAGGTGTCCAAAGGCAGACACTGAGCCAGACTGGTTCTTTTCTTTCTGCCTTCCTAGCAGCCAACTGGCAACCAGGAGCTCGAGCTGATTGTGCCAGGGCTGATGAGAACGCAGATGCACCCGTGCGTGCAGCATACACCAACTGGACAACAGCTCTGGACAACTTTGCCCCTGTGCTCTGTCCTGTCCTGCCAGCTCTGCACACTGGGCACTCGGAGGAGCGCTCCCATCACTCTCCCCTCTGCCGTTGAGATGAGACTGTGAGAAGCAGTGTGGTGATTGCACAGGAAAATGAAGCCTCTGTTTAATCAGGTGCTAAAAGTGCCATCAGCAGCCTTGTGCATGTGGTGCTGCTGACAGGAGCAGTCTCAGGTCAATTATGGCACACTGCACAAAGGAGAAGTGAAATTGCTTCCAGGAAATTAGTAACTCTCCTAAGACTTTATTTTCTTGAACAATTTACCACCGGTCAGCCCCAGAGGTGGGGATATTGATGTGTCTGCACCACAGGTATGCTGAGACTCAAGCGGAGGCCATTAGCAAATCAATGTTACTTTCAGTTTGTTCACCTGTAAAATGGGGACAAATTAACACTCACCTTATAGAATTCTGCATGAGGGGAGAAAAACTGTTATGCCATTAATTGTTCTGCATACCTTTTATTATTCTACTTTATTGGATCTCTTCAAATACTCTACAAAGTAGGAGGTGTGATCTTCAGGATACCAATCCACTACTTCTGAATAGCCTAAGTGCTTTTTCCAGCCAAGAGCTTAAACCCCTATGTGCTAAGCATGCACTTTCACCATTGTGGCATATACAGCGAGATGTGCATGGGAAGTCTATCTTTGCACCTCATAATCATGGTATTTCATGACTCCTCTTTCTGAAAAATGGGATTTATTCATTTTAGCAGTTGCTCCTTAGTAACACTGTCATATGACTCTTTCTTTCAGGACCAAAATAACTTTGCAAAATATAAAATTTTCCAAAATTGAAAACCAAAATGAAAACTTTTCCACAGCAAAGAGTCAGGGCAGAATAAGACATTTGGGAGTCTTTTGTCACTGCCATTTCTCTCCACCCTAGGATTCTTCTCTGTACAACATCTTAAGTCAAGTATTTGTTTAAATATGGGAGGAGGAGCCCCGCAGGAAAAAAAAAAAAGAAAAAGATAGGAAAAAATATGGGAGGAGTAGCCCCAAGCCCTTGATGCTCTTTTTTTTTATGTGAGGGGGATAAGTAGTGCAATTGGAGCTCACTTCACCAGGTCAGAGTGTTAATCAAGCTATTTAGAAGTTCTGAAAAGATTTCATAAAACTGTGTGACAAAATGGCCTCATTTGTGCAGACAGAGAACTGGTTTTGACACTACAACAATGCATCTGCTCACATAGTCATCTCAGTGTGCCAGTTTGGGGCAGAAAACAGCATGTGTCTCTTGCACCTTACTCACCTGACCTTGTTCCATGTCTCTTATTTTAGTTTCTGAGAATGCAGAGGGAAATGAAAGGGCAGTGATTTGATGACATAAGAGAGGTTAAGAAAAAAGCAAGGGAGGCATTGTCAGCCATCCAAACAGATGAGTGTGAAAACATTTCCAAGAATGAAAATATTTGACAATTTTGACAAATGTATTAAGTGTAATGGAGGTTACTTCGTAGGTTATAAGGTTCTTTTGTTTAAAAAAATGAATACATAGCTTTGAGAAAAATCAACTTTTGGGGGGTACCTCCTCATATTTATATATATGTGAGGCTGGGTTGTCAGCAGAGCTGACCTAGTTTATAACAATGTAGAACTCAGCTATGAGATAGATAAATTGCTTTTTGGAGGAATCCCACCTCCTTTCTGGATTTCCTTTTACTAGAACTTATAGAACTCAGAGAGTCAATGGGAAGTCATATGGGAAGCACAGCTAATTAGAGACAGGGCTGGCTTGAGGGATAGTTCATCTAGACGATAACAGAAACTTGCATCTCAAAGATCAAAGTCTGCAACTCAGATGATGAAATAGCCTGAGGACATTACTGTAAGACTCAAGTCAAGAAGAATGGACCATGTGAGGGAGAATGTGACTCCTGAGACCAAAGAACTTGTTGTGCTGTGGCTGAGAGGATATGGAAAAAAAAGGAAAATCAAGCAGGACTTTATTCAACAGTATTTTCTGTGGAATTTGGACACTCTTGTGGTTAAGTTGATTTTTTTTTAAAAAAAACCAAAGAATCAAGCTCACTGTCATCAAATTGCGTCTACCATAGCATAGATGTTTACAGAAGTGGACATCTTTCTTTGATGAAATGGCGATGAATTCGAATCTCCAACCTTGTCGTTAGCAATCTAATGCTTACCTAAAAGTGCAACCAGAGTTCCTTTTGGAATTCCCTGTGAAAATTGACTCAAAATAACTCGCTCACATCCCTCTCTGATGGTCAGAGTGGGGGGACTTTCATGTTGTTATGTTGCTAGAACTATGCCACCCTTCTTTCAAATCATACCAGGATCCCGCGTGGTAGACATATTTCAGTATAGCTTCCAGACTAAAATAGAGTAAAAAGGTAGAAAACTTAGCCAATTAAAACCTTATGAATCACAATGGAATATTGCCTGATATAGCCCTGGAAGTTGAATCTCTGGTTTGACAGTTATTCAAAATATCCTGTGACCACAGCAACATAACTCAAGCATATCAACGATTTGGAAGACAGCATGGGACGGGGAAAAGTCTTGAGCCGTTGTACATCAGGTCACCGTGCAACAGCAACAACAGCAACCGGATCAGCAGCTGCCAACTCTTTATGACTCTGTGTGCTAGGTTTGACTTTAAGGAATTCCTCTGCGCCAGCTCAGTTTAGTAATTGCAATGAACCTATGAGCTCGGTGACAGCATCATCTAAAGAATTTTCTCAAGGTCATTAAGCTGGTTGATTGTAGGTGCTGGCATGTGTGTTCCAACTCATATCAACCCTATGTGCACCAGAGGAAAACACTGACTAGTTCTTTGCTGTCCTCACAATTGTCCATAGGTTTGAGCCCATTGTCAACCCATCTTGTCCGAGTTCTTCCTCTGCTTCACTACTCTATTCCTTTACCAGGCATGATGTTTTTGGTTTTTTTTGCAGGTCCTGGCCTCTCTTGACAATATGTTCACAGGGGAGATGAAGTCTTACCACAATTCAAATGCATTGATTCTTCTTTGGTTTTCCTTATTTAATGTTCAGCTTTCACGTGCACATGAGGGAATTGACAACACGTCAGCAAGTTAGTCCTTAAGGCATGTAAGATCCTTGCTTTTCAACACTCTAGAGAGATCTTGTGCATCATCTTTACACAGTGCAATGCATCCTTTGAGTGCTTGACTGTTGCTTTCAACTGCATTGATTGTGGATCCACCAAGACAAAAATCCTGAAAAATTCAATATTTTCTCCATTTATTATGATGTTACCTGTCAGTCTGCTTGTGAGGATTGTGTTACAATGCTGATTTATAAAATATATTGATTGCTGCAATCCTTGGTCTTCATCAGCAAATGCCTCGAGTCCTCCTCATTTTCCGCAAGTTAGGTTGTATATACATTTATCTCAGGTTATTAAGATTTTCCCAGTCATTATGCTACCTTTTTTTTCATGGAAGACAACTTCTCTGATTTTTGTTTAGCAAACAGATTGAATAAATATTGTGAGAGGAAACAAGCCTATTGCAACTTCTTTGCTGATTTTAAACCATTTATTATTACCTGGTTCTGTTTTCCCTACTGCCTTTTGATCCATGTACAGGTTCCACATGAGTACAATGTATTGTTCTGGAAGTCTCATTATTCTCAAGTCCATCCATGGTGAAGGAATTTAGCTAGTAGGGATTGTTATTGTGATCAAAAACATTATCTTGGCTCCTTCACATGTGACTCTTAAAAGCTATGGGGAATGCCAATGTTTCTTCTGATTACCTGAGTCTTCTTCTCAGGTCACAAGATCAGGTAATAGAAAATACCCATTCCTCATTGCTGATTGTTAAGGGATTAGGACCACATTTGATTCTTGACCTATGACTTTATCATCACCGAATTGCGCCTGTATCAATCAAATATGTGTTGAAATGTTAGCCTGAGTCCCATGAATGAAAACAAACTTCATTTTCAGTGAGTCTTACTTCTGTCTGAGTTTTTGAAGCTGTAAATCTTTATGGGAGCAGTTCTAGTCTATTTTAAAGGATCATTCTCAGTTGAAATTGACTCAATGGCAGTACGTATTGAGTGTTTGTATCTCTCAGCTTCCGGTAGTCACAGGCATCTAGAAGCCACAGGCTTGCAGCTGCAGCCTGGTCATCACATGTCAGTCTTCTATCTCTATTTATGTGACTCTTCTCTTATAAGATGTGGAAGTATTTATTTATTTCCATAAAGAGTTACTGTCTCAGGTATCAATAGCAGCAGTTCTACCCTGTCTTGCAGGGCCACTATGAATTGTAATTGACTTGATGGCAGTGAATTAATTTTGAGAGGCACATGTGCACTAGCTCTTACAATTAAGAGCAGGCAGGCTGTGAGGTCTGAGTAGAAATTATCTGAGCCTTGAGCACACTGGTCTGGTTACAAGTGCACAGGAGATAAAGTGTACAGGGGCCTCACCTCCTCTAAACCCCTGTCTTCAGAGGAATGGATTACTTTAATATGGCCTTCTCACCATGGTCTTATAACTCCCACCAAGTGACTGTGCAAGTATAGTGGTTATGACCCACCAAAGAGAGTGGACAATTTTCTAATAATGTAAATAAGGTGCATGCCACCCTTGTGGGAATGGGACCATACAAATAGGGCATGTAGAACCATAATGAGGGGATTGCTCAATTTTGTCATTCTGTTAGGTTAAAGCGAGTCATCCCAGAAGCTAAAAAGAAAAGCATTATTACTGCTAGTAAGAAGAGATGGGAATAGATGGAGACTTTGGGGCCCAAGATCCCTGTGTGGGGAATATCCTTGACTTAGTAAAGAAGGGAGTGAAACAGAGACCGGAGAGAGAGAAAGCGCACGTGAGAGCACTGTGTCACTGGAGGTGGAGAGTGGTGAGAAGTAGAAGCAGACCAATGGTGCCTTACAATGAAGAGACTGCTTTGAGACCATGCAATCACCTGCTTTGCCCATGGGATACACTGAATGAAGCCGTGAAGTGCCTTTGGGCAGGAGGCTTGCTGCTGTAGGGGCTTGCCTCTGAGCGCTTGCTGGCACAGCTGAAGTGCTTTGTGACACTTGCCTGAACAGGGCAGAGTCACATCAAAGGCTCAAGAGGTCAAAACACAAAGACGTTGCGAAAAGTCAGTCTCTGACTTTTTTAAGAAAAGTCTGTCTTAATTGATGAACTGCATTCTGACTTTTTCATGATCTCAAATTGTAACATGCTACTTCCCTAACAGACACCAAATTTTGAGTAAACTGTTGTCATTACAGTGAATTATAGAAACTTGGGGTGAAGAAGGGAGTACCATGAGAAAAACTAGTAAAACTTTTGGAGATAGGAGTTATATCTGATCTCTCTAACTCACAAGAATTAACTGTGATGATTCTTCTAATCCTCCCTTCTACCACTTGACTGTCAGTTTTGTCATGCTATGGTGACTTGTGTGTTGCTGTGTCACTGGAAGCTATGTCATATGTATTCCAAATTCCAGCAGGGTCAAAAGAGTGAGTAGGTTTTAGTGGTACTTCTAGACTAAGAACAGACAATGAGTAAGAAACAGATCATCCAACGTATGAGAAATGAGGCACAGAAAAACATATGAACAGAATTGAAACATTGTCAGATACTGAAAATTGCATGGAGAAAAGCAGGCTATTGTAAGAGACAGTGCAAGAATTAGCGCTTCAGTTCTAAAGGGCACTCAACATATGACTAAGAAAGAGCTGGGCCTGCTCAGAGTGGAGTCCTCCATAATGATATGAAAGGAGCAAGACCTGTGGGTCTAAAGCATACAAAATCTTCATTTGTCAAAATGAAAAGAAATAGCCTGAAATATCTATGAATAAGAACATACAAAGTATGAATCTAAAAGTGGAAATTTAAAAATGAAATGGGACTCACAAAAATTTCATATTTTAGGCATGAATGACATGAAATGAACTGGTATTGGCATTTTGAATCAGACAATCATATGACTTATTATGCTGGGAATGATATAGTCAAGAAAGCATTTCATTCATCCTCAAAAAGAATTTTTCCAGATGTGTCTTAAATACAGTTCTGCTGGTGACAGGATGTCGATCCACATACAAGAAATCCAATTTATACAACTATTAATCAGAGTTATGTACCAACCATTAAAGCTAGTGATTAAGAAATCAAATGATCTGCCAACATCTTTAGGTTGAAATTTAAGCAAGAAATTAAGATGCATTGATAATTATTGGCGATTGGTATGCAAAAATTAGAAATAGGAGGAAGGAACATGAATTGAAAAATACGGTCTTGGTGAGAGAAATGAAGCTGGAGATCACATGATAGAATTTTCTAGACGAAGGTATTTTTCATAGTGAATGCTTGTTTTCAATGACACAGAAGGTCACTGTACATGTGGAATTTCCCAAATGGAATACACAGAAGTCAAATTGACTACATCTGTTGAAAGAAATGACGAAGATTCAATAATAGCATCTAAAACCAGGCCAAGGGCTGAATGCAGAAAAGTCTATAAAGTGCTTATACGTAAGTTCAAGTTGAAGTTGAGAAAAGTTAAAACAAATCAACAAGAGCTCAAACATGACCTTGATATATCCCATGTGAACTTTTAGAACCTCTAAAGCAAAGATTTGCTGCATTGTGCACTAATGAGAGGAGACTTGAAGAGTTGTGGAATGACATCCAGAATATCCTTCAGGAAGAAAAGAGAAGATCGTGAAAAATATAGGAAAGAGGAAAAAATCACAGTGCATGTCAGAAGAGACTCTGAAACTTGCTCTTAACTGCAGAGTAGCTAGTGCACATGGATGAAATGGTGAAGGCAAAGGGCTGACAGAAAGCTTCAAAGGGGGCCTGAGAAGAGAAAGCAAAGCACCATCATGAAATGTGCAAAGACATAGAGTTACAAAACCAAAAGAGGGAAAATGTGCTCAGCAGATCTTAAACTGAGAGAATTCAAGAAAAAAGTTAAACCTCAAGTTGCAACACTGGATGTTACTGAACGATGCAGGAAATATCAAAGGATGTTAATAATTCATTGTATTTATACATTGTATAAGTCATTATACCAGAAACAACTAGTGGATATTCAACCATTTCAAAAGGAAGCATATGAGCAAATACCAATGGGATAGAAGGAATTTAAAGCTGCCTCAAAAGCATTATCTGAAAACAAGGCTCCTGGAATTGATGATATACCAAATGATGTTTCTTTAAAAAACCCCACAATTTTATTGGCACTTCACATAGCTTACAATCCAACAAGATGAGTTGTATAATCTTTACCACACTCAATATAGAATATTTTCTTCTTCCTTGTATTCATTATTATGCATATAATTTTTTTCAACTTTGGCAAAAATATTCACAAAAAAACATTCTTCATGAAATGTTTCAACAAGTGGTTAAAGTACTGGAAGCACCTGGCTATACCAGGAAATTTAGAGGACAGCTAATTGACTAAGTGAATGGAATAGTTTTATATTTGTACTGACTACAAAGAAAAGTAATCCCAAAAAGTGCACAAATTAAAAACAATATCATTAATATCATGGGCAAATGAAATTTTCTGAAGTTCATTGTGATAGGTAGGCTTGTTGTACCAATATGGCCAAAGAAGATAGGTAGGTTTGTTGTGACAACATGGCCGATGAACACAAACATGTAAGATCAATTGAAGAGCAGAGATATAAATGGCTCCATGATCCCCACCCTTTCTCTGTTGCTCTTGGATCTTCGGACCAGCCAGCTCCCTTGTTTGTTCTGTGCCTTGATTGTCAAGCTACACTACCTGTGGTACACCTAATCCATGGACTGTGTTGCTGTGAGTTGAGGTTCCTTTAAGCCCTGCTTCACCATGCTCCTGAAATATACATCTCTTGAGCTAGGGACTGGTGGACTTTGACATCTGGCTGACTGTTGGTGAACTGCTTTGCTGTTTGCTGCTTGTGGCTAGATAGACTGAATTGCTCTACAGAGGACTACTCAGTGGCCCTTAAGACTCGAAGAACTGCCAGTGTACTAGCTGTCTCCCGCAAGTGAGTTGCACTGAGCCATTTGTACTGCTTTGTAGATTAGTTAATTGTTTGATATCTTTCTGTCTACATAATTATATAGAGAGCATTATTAGTGTCCCAATTTTGTTTCTCTAGAGAACCCTGTCTAACATAATCATCCAACAGTGGTTGCAGTAACATGAACAGATTCAAGCCTATTTCAGAAGAGGATGTGAAGCAAGAAATATTATTGCTGATGTGAGATGGATCTTTCCTGGAAACAGAATACCAGAGAAGTGTTTATTTGTATTGACTATGCCAAGGCATTTGACTATATGGATCATAACAAATTATGAATAGCCTTGAGAAAAATGTGAATTCAAGAACAATTCATTGTGCTTATTTGAAACCTGCATATGGATCAAGAGGCAGTTGTGTAAACAGAACAAAGGAAAACTACATGGTTTAAAATCAGGAAAGGTGCTGTATCCTCTCACCATACTTATTTAATATGTATGCTGAACAAATCATCAGAGAATCTGGATTCTATGAAGATGAATGTGGCATCAGGGTTGGAGAAAATATAATTAATAACCTTTGATATGTGGATGATACTATCATGCTTGCTGAAAATGAGGAGGACTTGAAACACCTGCTGATAAAGATCAGAGATTGCAGCTTTCAGTACGGATTATAACTCCATGTAAAGAAAACGCAAATGCTTCCATCTGAACCAGTAGATAACATCTTGGTAAGTGGGGGAAATGTTGAACTTTGGAAGGATTTTGGTCTTGTTTAGATCTACAATCAATGTTCCTGCAAGCAATAGTAAAGACATCAAGAGACAAATTGCCTTAGGTGAATCTGCTGCATATCTCTTTAGAGTATTGAAAAGGATGTCACTTTGATGACTAAGATGTGCCTGATCCAAGCCACGGTATTTATAAGTGCCTTACATGCACGTGAAAGTTGGACATTGACTAAGGACCACTGAAGAAGAATGGAAAGACTTGAATTGAAATTTTGGAGACGAATATGGAAAGTCTTACAAACCACTAAAAGGACATATCATTCTTTCTCAGAAGAAGTACAACCAGAGCGTGTCTTAGAGGCAAACTTGTATGTTTGGGACATGCTGTCGGGAGAAAAAGATCGTGCTTGGCTTGTGGGCAGCAGAACAGAGGAAGGCCCTCCATGAGGTGGTCTGACACAGTGGCTACTCCCATGAGCGTAGGAACAGCTGTGAGGATGATGCAGGACCGGGAAGTACTTTGTTTGTGCTTCATGTGGTTACTGGAAGTTGGAACCGACTCGATGCCACCTCACAAAAGCAGCTGTAGGTTATCAAGAGCAAAGAAACCAACATCCACACACCTCAACCAGAAGATACCGTCATGACGAAAGGGAAAATGGTGAAGTTGTCAAGGCTTCCATCTTTTGTGAATACGCAATCAGTGCTCACAAAAGCAGCAGTTGCTGAGCCCCGGTGCCATAAGTGGCCAAGTGCGGGACTGCGGCTGCGGGCTTGGCAGTTCAAGTCCAGCGGCAGCTCTCAGGAGCAGCGCTGGGTAGCTTGGACTGATATTAGCCCGTATGTCCGATACCAGTCTATAAAGTAAGTCTTCTTCAGATTCATGAGACACATGCAAGTACATCAAATGCAGGACAATCACAGGCCAATGGGTAAGAATGTGTTTGGATCCATTGGCATTGTAAGCATCCCAGCGCTGGCAGGGGCCTCTCTGTGGCTTCTCAAGCATCTCAGCATTGGCAGGAGTCTCTATGTGACTTTTCCAGCTTCAAAGGTCTGGTTCCATCAGGATAAGCCCATGTGTCTTCTCTTCTGGGGAGTCAGGCTTATGTCTTCTCAGTAGAGCATCTTCAAGTGTGTTAGTCTGGGTAGGCTAGAGGAACAAATTTCATAAACATGCATATGGATATAAGGAAAAAGTTTATATACAAGAGGAATGGGACATTAAGAAAGCATCCCAGCCCAGTCCAGTTCAAAGTCATAAGTCTGATATTAACCCATATGCCCAATATCAGTCTATAAAATCTCCTTCAACTCACGAAGTCACAGGCATTGACAGGAGTCTTGCCATGGCTCCTTGCTTCCAGGGCTCAGGGTCCATCAACATCATTCCATGGTGGTAGAAGCAACTCATTGCTGGCAGGGCTCCCCTGAAGGCCTCTCCAGCTTCAGAGGTCTGCTTCCATAAGGGCAAGGCCACGTGGCTTCTCAGCAGCTCGGACACTGCCATCTTGTCTTCTTTGTAATTCCTTGTCTCTGAGACTAATTTCCAACAACTGGGAAGATAGCTTCTCATCTCCATGAGGGAAATATTGCGAGGTTTCCCAGAAGTCTCAAAAGAAAGCCATGCCCATACACAGGCCTCATTGGCTACTCAATGGCTATCTCCAGATTAATAGGCTAGACTCCACCCCTACATCTCAATCATGAAATTAACATAAGCACATGACCGCCCCATCAAGGGACTTAGCAGTATCTCACCTCCAAGGGGGAAATACGGCCAGATTTCCCAGAATTCTCCAGAGAAAGCCATGCCCACACAGAGGTCTCATTGGCTATCTCCAGATTGACAGGCTAGACTCCACCTTTGTACTCTTAAATCTCAAATTGACACCATATTAGGTGATTGCCACAATAAGGAAATTAGTAAATGATGCTATACAATTTTTATACAGATTTTTATCTCTTGTGATACTTCTTCCTGGTATTTTTTCCGATGGGTCATTATCTAGTCATAAAGGTTTAGTGTTTAAAATATTTGAGTGGGCTGAGCCCTGGTGGTCTAGTGGTTGTGTGTGGGACTGAGACCCACAGGGTTGGCAGTTCAAATCCAGCAGCAGCTCTCCAGGAGCAAGGATGGGCTTCCTACTCCCACCAGGGCAGTGATGCCACAAAAC